>JBBPBX010064520.1:0-18221 GCA_038048925.1 Garcialebias charrua | reverse complement strand
GCTCGGCTCATGTTATGACATCATCACCCTGACACAATAGCAACCATTAGCACTCCAATGCAGTTAGTTTCCTAAAAGACCTCAAACTTGCTTATATGGTTTGTGTCAAAGCTGCACTTCAAACTGCTGGACCACAGGTACCACCAGAGGTTGCGACTTTTTTGCTATCCGTCATGTTGACTGACGCTAAAAAAAAAAAATCTGTCATGATCAATTTTTACCCGTTGTTTTCTTTTGAAAATGACAATGACTAAACATTCATAGAAAGTGGCTATTGTGATTTTGATTTTGCAGTTCTACCTCAGATGCGGCGCTTGCAGGATTTTATTGGAGAAAATCTCATCACACAAATATAGGCCACATGAGCGCACCTGGCTCAGTGCGCACAATGTGGAACACACACTGTCCCGCTTTTGAATCAATTACATTACCAAAAGTATGCTAAAAATAAATTTAAAAAATATATACAGACGTTATTTAGTGGCTGCAGTTTGCAACATTAGATTATGCCTTCTTATTTCTGTCTGCCTCCTTTACAGAAGGACGACCCAGTGGCCTCATGTATCTACGGGGCGTACGCACAAAAACCTTGCGTACGCCATTTTCCAAGCAAAACTCCTTATGTATCAAAACTGAACAGAACGTGGAAATGGAAACGTTTCGTCTCTCCTCCAAGTGGAGCCGTTTGCTACATAAGGCTGAGTTCACCTGAAACTTCTCAGACTGATGAAGTCTCTTGGAGGAGAGTCGAAACGTTTCACTAAAGAAGAAACCGTCCAGAGGACCTATTTATTTTTTATTTTTTTATTTTTTCTGCCTGGATTACTGAGATGCATTCAGGACATTCTCAAAAATAGTTTTCCATCTCTCAAAAAAAAAAAAAATCCAGCGAAAGTTAAAATCCAAACATAATGAACTTGACTGCTATGTCATAAAGTTGATCCTGCTTTGTTCAAAAGATTTGTGTCCTATGCAGGTGTTCATAAAAAACGGATAACTGCAGTACAACAGGCCTGATATTTCATTTCAAGGTCAGAAATGTGATGGATTGCATTGTGCACTGATGCTTGCTGTTCCTGACTCAGGATGAGTTGAGGTGGCTCAACAGACACAGCTGGGAAGTCTTCCTCATTTAGTGTTGCTGCATGCTGAGCTAGGATAGTCTCAATGTTTTGGCTGCTGTAGGGATTTTCCCCAAACACATTGTTGACAGCCGTGTTGTCAGTTTCAATGTTTGTGAGCATGCCCTCTGTCCAAAGTTGAGTTGGTGTGCGATTATTTTCTGTCCTCAAACCATGGTGGTTCCAAGCCTGTCTGAAGTGTTCCAGCCTCTTTTGAATCTCAGGTAGATACACAATATGTAAAGAAAGTCTGTGGATATCATTATCTGGGTTGAGATTTTCTGAGTCCTCTAGACCGTAGAATGTATTGTAAAAAGGCTGGAGTACATGCAAAAATACATCACGCCAAAGGCGTTCTATTCGCTGATTATGAACAGATTCTCCTGTTATGAAGCCTCTGTGTTCAAGTCCTTGAACAAGATGCATGAATAAAGCAACAAGCATGTTTTCACCTCCATGGTCTGATCTGACTCTTGATGGCAGTCCATAGAGAGATGTTGCCTTCAAAAACTGAGAAAGTACTGTTGTTGCCCTATTGTTTGTACTGCAGCTGAGATAGGTAATCAGTCGCGAGTGTCCATCGATGGCACCATGTATCACAAAGCCCCATCTGGAAAGTTGGAATAACACAAAATAAAATTATTACTTGAAATAAGGGTATGGCCACTTACCTGGAGACCATGTATTAATGCTCAGATACATTGCATCACAAAAAAAACTTTAATATTTTTGCTAAAATCTTATTTTACATGACTCACAAGTCAAAATGTTAATTAAAATGGTAATTACCATTTCATGCAAAGCATATTTTTGGAAGACATTATCAATTTTTGACACAAATCAACTTTTACAATCTCCATAAAGAAAATGTTATATATTAATTGCTGGAGAAATACTTGAGGTCACTACTATGTTGATTCAGTTTTTGGTTTTCAGTAGAAAGCAATCATTCAGAGCACAATAAGCAAAACTCAATTACACAACTTGAAGTAATCTCTACTGATCAGCATTGTGGGTATTCCAGATAGGAGGCTTAACAAGTACTGTGAAAAAGCATGTGCTCCAGGTTGTTTAATTCTGTTTACAGCTTAAGATGCTGTGACAGTTCCTTAACACCTGCTACTAGGTTAGTTAGACAAAATGGAGCCCCTCAAATTTGACATGTAGAATCATAGGTCCTTCATGAGGCCATTGACAAATCTATCTATCGATCGATCGATCGATCGATCGATCAATCGATAGATAGATAATTAAAAAAACAATACAGATGGATCCATCATTGCCCACTGCAAAGCTTAGAAGAAAATTCCCAGCTAAGTCAAACCATATGTGGATGTCAAGTGAAGGATAGTCTACACTGAAGCTGATGTGTTATTTTCATTACTACATTTAGTAGGTGTGTGTGTGTGTATACACTTTTTTTATCAGATGCTACCATATGTATATATAAAGTGTGATGTTTAATACTCAACCTGATAAGTCGCATGTTTCCATCAATATGCCACAAACTGTTGGGGTATGGCACATGATAAACCCGCCTTGCAACAGTCCGGCTCCACCTTCTTGCAGCAGAAGTTGGGTTTATCCTTGCCAACATCTCTCGTACCTTGGCCCGTGTGACGATCACACCATGGGCATGCAGCAGCGCCCTCATCATCTGCAAAAATAAATAAATACAAAAGTGAAGAAAGTTTAATAACCGATTAATTGAATATTAGATGCAGTACTGTATTTTGTACTTTCTAATCATTTCAGCCTTTATGGTAAAAGCAGACAAAGAGTTGGTTTGTGTGTCATCTCATGTGTTCTTTCTTTAGTATAAACAAAATGAGTTACGTTCTACATCTGACATAAAAGGTAACACCTCCAGATGTGTAATCAGGAAGAGATGTACATTATAAGGTCAATTTATTATTATAGTAAAAATAAGTTGTCAGAGTATTGTGCAGTCTCTGCTCAGAGCAGAGCTACTGTGTTTTTGTTTTGCTTCAGCCCAAGGTTTTATGCTGAGGCCTGCAGAGTGCTGTACTGTGAACCTGATTGGAGTCAGAAGATTGAAAATAACGTTTTAAGAAGAAATCCAGCTGGACTCCTGTTTATTCTGACGTACCATTTTTGAACATTGCATTTTTTTCTACAAAAGCATGAATAATTTTTTTTTTTTAAGCAAAAAACAAATACATAAAAATAAAAAAAGCAAAATAGTAACAAACTCTCACAAGACATATCCAAAATAAATCTCACTTTCTCTAAAAAAGACTAACCTCATTCCCAGAATTTGGATACTGGCCCTGCAAAGTCCTCACATGTTCTTGCAGCTGATAGTCATCTAAGGCAGACAGTCTTCCTCTTATTGGTATGCCCATCAGCTTCGATTTCTTGTACAAAAACGACGAGGAACATCCCAGTATTTTCGACATTTTTTTGATTGTACTGTATGTCCTTGCTTCATAAGGAAGTCTATGTGCTCTCTGGTAACATCAATAGCTGGTCTGCCTCTCCGCCCTAGGACAACAACGAACGTTACTGAGCAAGACATTTCATACAGACTACAACACAATGCATAAAAAAAAAAGGAAAGAAAGAAAAACACTCTTGAGAGCATTTACCTGAACGTACTCGCCTAATGAAAAAACGACGATCTTCAACTCCTTGGGAATTAGCCGGCGTTGCTAACGCTTCAAGTTCAGTCAAACTACTTTTCAGTAGGTTGTACGTCTCGGTAGACAACAAATGTTCAATTCTTTGAAGGTTTCTAATACAACTTTTTATCGAACGCCACTCTCTGTCGCCACAAGTCCCCTGGCTGAGGGCTTGCTCAATTTCATGCCCTTTTCTTGCTATTTTTTCAACTACCGCCAACGCCATTATTGCTTGCAAATCCACAAAGAGGAAGCGGAATTTCTTCTTCTTCTGCTCGGAGGAAGTGACGTCATTTGTACTAGTAAGAACTCCATTCCTCCTAGGAGAAATGTTGTTTTAGATATCTGGAAGCAACATTCAAATTCATTTGTACTAGTAAGAACTCCATTCCACCTCTCTAAAATGTTCATTATAGATAGGAAGAATGTTATTTTAGATAACTGGAAGTAAAAGCACAATACACATGCATGTGGAAAGTGATGTCATTTGTACTAGTAAGAATGCAATTCTTACTAGTACAAATGAACATTTCAGATAGGAAGAATTCAATTTAAGATGTCTGAAATACATATCCATTCTTCTTCTGCTCGGAGGAAGTGACGTCATTTGTACTAGTAAGAACTCCATTCCTCCTAGGACAAATGTTGTTTTAGATATCTGGAAGCAACATTCAAATTCATTTAGTAAGAACTCCATTCCACCTCTCTAAAATGTTCATTATAGATAGGAAGAATGTTATTTTAGATAACTGGAAGTAAAAGCACAATACACATGCATGTGGAAAGTGATGTCATTTGTACTAGTAAGAATATGGCAGGCAGTTTTAACATTTAATCAAAACCCACTCCTCTCTGTTATTCCATTTGTAGATCACTGAAACAACATTCTTCCTGGTCAAAATTAAATTCCTACTAGTCAGAACTGTAATTATATATATCTACAATTACATTTTTGCTAGCAGAAACTTACTTTCAGGATGTCATAAAATCAAATTGAACTATTAAGAATTAAGTTTCAGATGTCTATCAATCTTTACAAATTATAAGTCGCCGTTTTAACATTTAATAGCTTGACTGGATATCTATTTCAGATATCTCAAATACATTTCTTCCTAGTCAAAATGAACATTCCAGATATCTAAAACATCATTCTTCCTATCTAAAATGTTAATTTTAGATAGGAAGATTTTAATTCTTACTAGTACAAATGATGTCACTTTCCCCATTCATGTGTATTGGGCTTTTACTTCCAGATATCTAAAATAACATTCTTCCTATCTATAATAAACATTCTGGATGTCTACAAATGAATTATGACGAGGATGAACTCTAAATTCAGATCTCCATAATCCAGTTAATACTAGTCATAATGACCATTTCAGATATCATAAATGAAGAAGTCATTCTAGATATCCAGTTATCAATTCTTGACATCCAAAATGCATTTCTACTAGTATAAATCTAGTTAAAGATATCAACTACTGATTATTTGACTAGTTAATGTGGAATTTCAGATATCTGAAATGTTAATAATGCCTATACAAATTACACTTATAGATACTTAAAAATTATATTGTTGATCTCTGAAATGTTTTCTTCATTTTTGACATCTGAAATAAATAGTATAACCAGTAACAATTGGATTATAGAGATCTGAAGTTAATTTTTAGACATCCAGAATGTTAATTTTAGATAGGATAAATGTTATTTTAGATATCTGGAAGTAACATCCCAATGACGTCATTTTTACTAGTAAGAAATACATTCTTCCTCTCTGTGATGATCATTTTAGAGAGGAGAAATGTTGTTTTAGATATCTGGAAGTAACATCCCAATGACGTCATTTTTACTAGTAAGAATTACATTCTTCCTATCTGTGATGATCATTTTAGAGAGGAGAAATGTTGTTTTAGATATCTGGAAGTAAAAGCCCAATACACATGAATGTGAAAAGTGATGTCATTTGTACTAGTAAGAATTACATTCTTCCTATCTGAAATGTTAATTTTAGATAGGAGAAATGTTGTTTTAGATATCTGGAAGTAACATCCCAATGACGTCATTTGTACTAGTAAGAACTCCATTCTTCCTATCTGAAATTATTATTTTAGAGAGGAGAAATGTTGTTTTAGATATCTGGAAGTAACATCCCAATGACGTCATTTTTACTAGTAAGAATTACATTCTTCCTATCTGTGATGATCATTTTAGAGAGGAGAAATGTTGTTTTAGATATCTGGAAGTAAAAGCCCAATACACATGAATGTGAAAAGTGATGTCATTTGTACTAGTAAGAATTACATTCTTCCTATCTGAAATGTTAATTTTAGATAGGAGAAATGTTGTTTTAGATATCTGGAAGTAACATCCCAATGACGTCATTTGTACTAGTAAGAACTCCATTCTTCCTATCTGAAATTATTATTTTAGAGAGGAGAAATGTTGTTTTAGATATCTGGAAGTAACATCCCAATGACGTCATTTTTACTAGTAAGAATTACATTCTTCCTATCTGTGATGATCATTTCAGAGAGGAGAAATGTTGTTTTAGATATCTGGAAGTAAAAGCCCAATACACATGAATGTGAAAAGTGATGTCATTTGTACTAGTAAGAATTACATTCTTCCTATCTGAAATGTTAATTTTAGATAGGAGAAATGTTGTTTTAGATATCTGGAAGTAACATCCCAATGACGTCATTTGTACTAGTAAGAACTCCATTCTTCCTATCTGAAATTATTATTTTAGAGAGGAGAAATGTTGTTTTAGATATCTGGAAGTAAAAGCCCACTGAAATTATTTGTACTAGTAAGAATGCGATTCTTCCTATCTGAAATGAACATTTCAGATAGGAAGAATTCAATTTAAGATGTCTGAAATACATATCCAGTTAAGCTAATATATGTTAAATCGGCCACTTAAAATATGTAATGATTTTTAGATATCTGAAACTTAGTTTTTACTAGTACTAATTTGATTACAGATCACTGAAATGTTAATTCATACTGGCATAAATGTAATTGGTGATAGCTGTATTACAATTCTGACTAGGAATATTTTAATTGTGACTAGGTAGAATGTATTAGTGCTATCTATAATAGAAATGTGGCTAGTCAGCTGCCTTTCGTCATTTCCTCAGCTAGGTTGTTTGCTAGCAGCTCATCACTCACTGTTACATAATTTTTCTTTATTCTTGCTTGAAGATTAAGACCCCAGGTAAGGAACCCTTTGCCGTATAAGATTATTTCCATTTTTATTTCATTGTCTAGCTCATCTACTGGTTCTTCCCTGTACTCGGCTCCCTGTGGGACGTTCGGATCTGTTATGTGTTGATCTTTCCCAGCTAATGGTGTTACTAGCTGGTATGCAGGTTCTTCATTGGACTCGGGCGTTGAGTTTCCCTGATCGTCAGGTGAGGATTGGTCCTCTAGTTCTTGTGTTACTGCACTTGCGGCCATTTTTTCGTTTTGTCGTCTCGAGTTTGTCTATTTTCAAAGTCTCCTGACTTTCTGTCCCTGTACCTGGGATGAAAACAGACTTGCTGCTAATTTTACTCCAGATCTGTGGTCAGCAGACCTTAGTAAACCCTTTCTACCCTACCCACTGCTGTGGAGTTAAGGGGCACTTGACTGATAGCTTAGACCAGTCGTCTACAACTTCCCTATTCTTAGAGGAGTCGTTCTTCTGGCGCTTGTCAATCCCTTGGCGCACGCCGTTGTCTTCGTGGGGTCCTTATTTTGTTAAGAATGCCCACCCAGGGACGCCATGTATTGCTCTGTGGGTCAGTAAGCTAGCCACGTGGATCGCAACAGGTTCTTACTGAAGCCTACCTTCCAAGAGGGTCTCTCGAACTAGTCCCTAAGTCTGGGTATTACCTGTGACTGCTGGGATCAGCTCCGACTTAAGGCTTATTGATGAGAGAATTCAACTGGACGTTCACCACCTTCATCTAATAGTCTCTGCCCTGTTCTCACTTTACTCGTCTTTCCACCTTAGCTGCCGGGGACTGGAGAGGTTGGAGTAAAGAACTATTATTAAACGGCGGCTTCTCTCCGGTGAGCTTTGTAATTGTTAAAAGGTCCAGTAAATTTTAGAATCCAGAATGTTGGATCCTAGGGCGATGTTTTATATTAATCTCACTGTGCTAATGTTTAACCTTTTAAAACCTCCTACTTATGATGTTATTCTTTTGAACCAAGCTTTTAGGAATCCAGAACAAAATGTATTAAACGGAGACGAGAGTTTTACGTTTTGCTCTGCTCTTTAATTTGAGTAAATTTGCATAGGAACAGCGTTATAACATAGCGATACAAAATATAAACTTGAGTACATGAAAGTATTTGGATATAAGGAACAATAAACTGGATAGACTCTTAATCTTGATGAGGGATAATCTTCTTAGGAAAGGGGTTCTTGGATAGTTGTCCCCCCTCAGGTCCCTTTGGGGTGGACAAGTGGTTTTCCTTCTTCTTTGTCTTCTTGGTCTTCTTTGTCTTCTTGTTCCTTCTTTTTGGATCTACCCAACCCTCGCTATCCTCGATCTAAATCCTCATCCAGTAATAGTATTTGTCCTTAAACTCAAGCAACCACCTGCAGCTTCGAGCCAGTAGATAAGAGAAGCTAATTGGGTTTTTATCAGCTATTTTATCTGCTGTTAATCTAATTTGAATTAAGTTCTCGGATAAGGCTGGATTAGAGAAGCGTCTCATTGCATAACTTTTGTTCAGGAACTCTGGAGTTCCATAAGTAAATGCTACGAGCAATCTCCTCACCTTCGTAGGTAAGGCTCGCCTCTGCGTGCCCTCGGCTGGTCAGAACAGAGGGATCAGGTCTTCAGATCCGGGCTGAGTTCTGGAGGGAAATGCTCTCTCAATCCCTTCGGTCGAAGGAAAAGAGTTGAGACTTCCCTCACGGATCACCGGTACCCTCTAAGATCAGCTGGGCAGCTTGTCCGTCTTCTTCTCCGAGATCAGTCGTCAGCATCTGGATACTTCGACTTCGGGGTGAACATCAGCCCTCAACTGCCAAATTCAGGACTTTTTATACACTTCAGTCCCCCCTCCCTACTCGAGGGGGGAGAGAAACCTTGTTCTCATTGGTCGCTTTTAGTGCGTGTTCAGGCAGGACTGATGAAGTCCTAGCTGTGAGTTATCTCTCTTTATTATTTCCTTATTTGGTAATAAAACCTTACTGCTCGAAGCTTCTGGCCTGTTGCTAAGCAAAGGACGAACACTTTACCACAGATTGTTTATACCCTTGTTCCAGTTCCTCATTTAAAAGTCACATCAAATTCATCATACATTTGTTAGACTCAAAGTACATTTAAACACATGATTCAATTATTAAAAAAGGATCATTACAAAACAAGTTTAACAACCCCTTATTCATTGTATGTTTATCAAAGGATCACATGATTATATTTTTATTCAAAGTAGAAAACATCTCTTCTTTCTCCCCGTCTCTGCTGTTATGACATGCTCTGTGTTTGCTCCTTTTTCTGATGGTAGCAATAAACTCTCCGTTCCCATGGGACATATCTAAGTTACCATGGGATCTTTATCTGAGATGAACCTAAATCAACCTTAGATATATACTAAATTTTCTTTATTGCAGCCAGCTTCTGGCCAGGTACCTCTTTATGATCCCATAAAAAAGTGGTTGTCTGGACAACACTTCATTCGAGTGAAACCTGGTTCATGTGAATCTGGGCCCCTTCTGCTTCTCATAAGGGCTGGATCCAATTATTAAAATCAAGGTTGATCGACACCTCATACATGTCCTGTACCAGTCTAACATACTTTTCTGCCACTCCAGATTTCCTCATGCAATACCACACCTCCTCTCTTGGCACCCTGTCATATGCTTTTTCTAAATCCACAAACACACAATGGAGTTCTTTCTGACCCTCTCTGTACTTCTCTATCAACATCCTCAAAGCAAAGATGGCATCTGTGGTGCTCTTTCTTGGCATGAAACCATACTGCTGCTCACAGATAGTCACCTCTTGTCTAAGCCTTGCTTCCACAACTCTCTCCCAGATCTTCATTGTGTGGCTCATCAACTTAATTCCCCTGTAGTTGCTACAACTCTGTACATCACCCTTGTTCTTAAAAATGGGAACCAGCACACTTCTTCTCCATTCTTCAGGCATTTTCTCACCCTCAAATATTCCATTAAATATTTGAGTCAAAAACCTCACTGCCATCTCTCCAAGACATTTCCAAACCTCCACTGGTATGTCATCAGGTCCTACTGCCTTCCCCTTCTTCATTCTTTTCAGAGCTTTCCGGACTTCACCCTCACTAATCTTTCCCACTTCCTGGTCCACAGTTTCTATGACCTCCACTCTTCTTTCTCTTTCATTCTCTTCATTCATTAGCTCCTCAAAGTAATCCTTCCATCTTCCCATCACACTCTCCTCACTTGTTAGAACATTCCCATTCCCATCTTTAATAAGCCTAACCTGCTGCACATCCTTTCCAGCCTGATCCCTCTGTCTTGCCAATCGGTACAAGTCCTTCTCGCCCTCTTTAGTGTCCAGTCTCCCATATAACTCATTGTACGCCCTCTGCTTTGCCTTAGCTACTTCCCTCTTTGCTCTATGTCCCATCTCCTTATATTCCTGTCTCCTCTCTTCAGTCCTCTCACTGTCATATTTCTTCTTGGCTAATCTCTTTCTTTGAATGGCGTCCTGCACTTCACTATTCCACCACCAGGTTTCCTTATCATCCATTCTCTGTCCAGATGACACACCAAGTACCTTCCTACCTGTCTCTCTAATTACTGTTGCTGTAGTAGCCCAGTCACTTGGAAGCTCTTTCTTACCACCCAGAGCCTTTAACAGCTCGTCTCTGAATTTCTCACAACATTCTTCCTTCTTTAGCTTCCACCATTTGGTCTTCTTCTCTGGTTTTACTCTTTTTCTCTTCTTCGCAACAACAGTCATTCTACACACAACCATCCGATGCTGTCTGGCCACGCTCTCCCCTGCTACAACCTTACAGTCTCCAATCTCTCTCAGGTTTCCTCTTCTACACAGAATGTAGTCGACCTGTGTACTCCTTCCTCCACTCTTATAGGTCACTCTATGTTCCTCCCTCTTTTGGAAATAGGTATTGACTATAGCCATTTCCATTCTCTTGGCAAAATCCACCACCATCTGTCCTTCCTGGTTTCTTTCCTTGACACCAAACCTACCCATCACTTCCTCATCCCCTCTGTTTCCTTCACCAACATGTCCATTCAGGTCTGCTCCAATCACCACTCTTTCCTCCCTGGGAATACTCTCTATCACTTCATCCAAATCTTTCCAAAATTTATCTTTCTCCTCCCCATCACATCCAACCTGTGGAGCATAACCACTTACTATGTTTAGCATCAGACCTTCTACTTCTACCTTTAGACACATCACCCTATCTGACACTCTCTTCACCTCTACTACATTCTTTGCCAACTCCTCCTTCAGGACCACCCCTACTCCATTTCTCTTTCTATCCACACCATGGTAAAACAGTTTGAACCCTGCTCCAATACTGCGAGCCTTGCTGCCCTTCCACTTGGTCTCTTGGACACATAAAACATCTACCTTTCTTCTCTGCATCATGTCAGCCAGCTCTCTACCTTTGCCTGTCATTGTCCCCACATTTAGAGTTGCAACCCTCAGTCCTACATTCTTCACTTTCCTCTTCTCCCTCTGTCTCCTGACACGCTTCCCTCCTCGGATTGTTTATTTAAAATAAATTATTTAAAATGATTTAGCACCTGCTGCACCTGTGTGCAGCCCACAGGTGCAGGGAGAAGCTCCCTCTGTAGCCTGTCATGATCGCCGCTCTTTGCCGCCTGCGGCTCTCTGCCACGCCCACATTTCTTCTCCATGCTGAAACAGCTTTGTGAAGAGTTAACCCTTTTCTGTCCAGCTGCACCAATAGACTTTTTTCTTACTGCTTGAAATTCAAAGTATGTCACATCGTAAAATTGTCATTATCACAAAATGTGAAAGTGTTAAAAATTATTTTAACACTTCCACATTCAGCTGTTTCAGTGCAAGTGATCAAGAAGTACATTTCTGCTCTGAGCTACTGCTGCGTGAAGTGTTAAACCTTCGATGTCCTGCTGGTCTTCTCTACAATTTAAATTTAAATACTGTAATACTATTTTAAATAAACAATATTGCATTATTTAAATATAAATTATTTATTTACACAGAAGGTGGGATGTTGGGAGTGAAACTTGAACTTGGACTACTGTTTTCACAGTTTTTCACTTATCGCGGGGGACGTGGTCCTCTAAAACCAGTGATAAACGAGGGACTACTGTACAAGATGTTTAACAAACAATGACTAAGCAGCATGTTATGAGCATACAGTACTCTGCATTACTTTGTGCTTAAAAAATAAAACAACAACAGTATAGCATTACTACTGTTTTTACTCGATCTGTCTCTAATCTCATTCTGTCACCATTAAACTTCGATTGTGTGTTGAAATGTTAATAACTGAGAGGAAATTGAAAACAATGTCAAAGAAGAAAATAAAAGCTGATTTTTTGGGGGGAACATCTTTAAGTAAGAATGTTATTTCTCTTTATTTTGAGGCTACCTTGTATAAATATAGGCGTTTTTGCTGCTTTATGTTTCGACAAGTCATTTGATATAATGATATAATGATATATAATGATATAATGTTCGCTAGTATTTGCTACTTTTCTTTTGTTTATTGTTCAATGTATTTGTATCATTGCTGTTCATCATTCTTTAGTTTGTAGCAGGTCGCTTTCGTAAATGAGCCCTCGAGGCTCAATGAGATTTACCTGACTAAATAAAGGTTGAATGAATGAATTTGAACTGGGATTTTTTTTGTAAACTGGAAAAAAATCCAATTAAAAACCATTAGAGACAAGGCAGATACAAGACTATAAAAGTAAAATATGTACATAAAAGTCAAGGAAAATTCTGAAAACCACGAGTCTTCATGACACATGGATCACAATAAATACTCATAACTAAAAGCGATTCTACACTGAGAATTTATCAGCTCAGATGAGCTTATCAATCATTTGAAATAAGAACACTCTTCATTTTCATGTTTATGAGTAATATATTGATAAAATAGTCATATTAAAGGCATGGTTCAGATCTTTATAAGCAGGGTACTGTAGAAAGATTAGCTGCTGAGAACTCTTCACTGTAAAATATGTTTTATTGACTCATTGTAACTCGGATTGCCTTTTGCAACATCTACCGGTAGTCATTTAAGCAAATTAATAAACACAGCTTCAATAAATTAGCTTAACCTTTTTTTTTTTGCTAAACAAATTTTAACTATTAAATAGAAGTTAATGTTTAGTCCAGTAAATGTTAACACAATTGGTACAAATTAATATTAGGTTAGCTCAAAATGCTATGCAAACTCACCAGATGATCTACAACAGGTAAGATATCAACTATTTATATCTTTGTCACGAGCCCCCTTCAAAAGATCTGAACTATTGCTTTATCAATTAAGATCAGTGCATTTATGCATATTAGGGATCAACATAAAAACATAATGTGGAGATATAATCTAAATTTACTGTCAGTAAGTGAGTCAAAGCAACAGCTCAAATGGGCTGCAGTCTCGCCTTGCGTTGCCACTGCTGCCTGTTTACACACAAAAAGACACACGTACACCCACAAGCCATCGTTATGACTCAGTTAAATATGTTCTGCTAAGTGTATTTTCTGGTAACACGTCTCCCACGCGGACAAACAAAACAAACACGCAGACGTAGGCTTGACTAAAGTGGCAGAGCGTCCGGACACTTGGTGAGCATTAACGTGACGTCACTGTTTGTGCATCTAACACTCCAGTTCGCATCTTAATGTATTTGTCTTGGTCTTTTCTCACAAGCAGAAGAAAAGTCTAACAAAAAGTCTATGACTGAGTGACAAAGACAAACAACAGAATACGAGAGCAGAACAATAAATAAATAAATGAGTGAGAACCCATTAAGTACAACCCCCAACTCCAACAATGCTGGGACATCGTATAAAAGATAAATAAAACTGTAATGTGATGATTTGCAAATTTCATTAACTCATATCTTATTTACATTGGAATTAACATCAAATGTTCAAACTAAAAACCTACCGGTATATCATTTTAGGGACAAAACGTACTTTGAGTAAGATGGCAGCAACAAAAGGCTGTAAACGTAAGTGGTGTGAATATGACACAGTTAGAGGAGCATTTTGCAACCAATTAAGTTGTTTGGCAACATCAGTCCTAACAAATCCTATAGTTAGGGTTTGTTTGTGTTTCCTGAGCTATCCCTTAGTTCTGCTGCTACAGGCTCAGACTGCTGGAGGACAAACTGACCACACTTCTTCACTCTGCTGCTGTCTTTACTTGTTCTACTCTACCTGTTTTGTATATGTAATATTTCTATTAATATGTTTTTTTTTTTCTTCCAATAAAAAGTACACCTTGGCCTGTCAGGTGTTTGTCTGTCTCTCCTTCCTGTTCCTCTCAAACCCCAGCCGGTCAAAGCAGATGGCTGCTTGTCCTGAGTCTGGTTCTGCTGGAGGTTTCTTCCTGTTAAAATTGAGTTTTTCCTTTCCACTGTTGCCTTTGTGCTTGCTCAGGATGAGAGACTGCGATAGAGTGAAGATTCAACATGGTCTGCTGGCCTCCGCAGAAAGACAACTTTTACTAATTAACATCTTTATGCATGTGAATGTTTCTGCTTAGTGCCCTGAGATGACTTCTGTTGTGACTTTGGTCCACAGAAATAAACTGAATTGAATTGACGTCAGTGGGTAACAAAAGGACATTTTAAAGAGGCTGAATTGCTCAGAAGTAAAGATGGGCAGAGTCTAAAAAAAGTGTAACTATTTCAAAAACATGTTTCTCAATGGAAAATATGGAAAACCTTGTATATCCTGTCATCTACAGTACAAAAATCTGGATAAATCTCTGAGCTCAAAGGATGAGGCTTAAAGCCAATATTAGATGCTCGTGATCTTCAGGCCGTCAGGCTGATTGAGGCAAAGAGAAAAAAACTGTTTTGTGGTCAGACAAATCAAAACGTAATATTCTTTTTGGAAACCACGACAGCCACATCCTCTGTACTAAAGAGCAGGTGGACAAGCTGGCCTGTTATCAATGCTCGGTTCAAAAACCTGCCTCTCTAATGGTATGGGGGTGCATGTGTGTCTGTGGCATGACATTACACATCTGGAAAGGCGTCATATACAGGTTTTAGAACATATGCTCCCATCCTGACGTTTATTTCAGGGAAGGTTTTGTATATTTTTTAGCTGAACAGCACACTGCATCCATTACATCAGCATGACTTGGAAGTAGAAGAGACCTGAGCTGCCTTCAGACCAGACCTCCTACGAATTGAAAACATTTGGCATAGCATGAAACAAAACATGTGGCAAAGAAGACCCAAGAGTGTTGAACAGCTAAAATTTGACATCAGATAAGAATGGGGCATCCTTTTTTCCAAAACTCTCCTCAGCTCCTAGAGATTTACAGGCTGTTGTTAGGAGAAGTGCTTCACACAGGTAAACATGTCCCTGTTTACACCTTTTTTTAGATGTGTTGCTCTCATTACATCAAAACTACTTCTTTTTTAAAAGTGCAATTTCTTGTAAATTATTGCAACATGCTTTATTATATTACACAATGTTCTAACTTGTTCATCATTGGGCTTGTGGTCGTTTTGCTTATTCGTTCATTCTTCTGCCCTCCTCTCTTCTTTAACTACTATCTAGTTGCTTGCTTCTTTTAGGAGCAGCTATTCCCTTACCGCTTGATGGGGAAGGGGACAATGAATAGTAAAGCCAGAAAGGAAGGAGAAGCTATTTATAGACACATACAGTACATCTCATGTTGGCATGTTTAAACGTTGCACAGACAGTGAGCACGCCTATCCTCAGTCTCTTTAAGCAAGATCTAATTTATTTTAAGGAGCACAATAGTACCATGCATAAACTCAAGATATGTGCGTGTCAGGCCGTGAGTATTTGTGATGTGTTTGACCACTCCTGAGAGGCTCACATAACTAGAACACCCAAGGTGCCACTCAATTAGCCTCCTTTTCCCCAGCTGTATGTGAGTATGTGTGCAGATATATGCATATGTATGTGTGTATGTACCCATATGTTTCGGGCTGTGAGAAGGTAGGGTGTAGTTGACTGAAAAGAGATGAAGTGAATATGGAGAGTGTGTGTGGGGGGGGACCCCAAAAAGACAAATATTGATGTAAAAACATTGGGACAAATGGGTAGGATACGTTGTATTTAGAGTGACATCGTGTGCGCCGCAGTATGGCCACACTCACGGGAGCTCTGCTTTGACTTGCTATTGTTTTGTTCATGTTGTTTTGGTTTTAACTTATTTTTGCACCTACACTGCACACATCACTATGGGTATGACCCTAATGCATTTTTGGAGTTTTCTGTTGCTGCCTTACCATCATGCCATCGTGGTTCAGTTCCTGGGTCGTTCCTTCATGCCTCGGGCTCAGGCAGCCGTCTCCATGATCTTTCATCTGCCTGCATGGACAAAACTCTATGGAACAACTCGGTTCCGTGGAGAAACCTTGGATGTTCTGTGTCACGGTTCGGGAGGGCAGCTCCTGCAGTCATTATTATCATCATTCTGCTAGCGGGACCTGCTAACAACACCATACCGCTAACAGGACCAGTGCTGCCTTTTCAAAGAATTGCATTTTAAAATAGCTACATTATCCATTCACTGTGTTTAAATACTTTCTGCAAACCTCTGACAAAAGTTGTATGTTTAGGTCAATGAAAATGTATATTATTCAAACAAAGACTTCAGTAAAAAGGGCTGCAATCTCATGTAAATTGCTTGCCTTAAATATCTACAAATTAAAAAGATGCGCATGAATTCACTTTTCGTCTCCTCCTGAGGACAAAGTCAGACAGCCAAACTTGTGGATATGAGGACTGATGAACACACAAGTGATAAAACATGTATAGAGAGACACAAAACTCAAAGGAACTCCTGAGTCATCTCTTGCTTCAATAATGAATCTCCTCCTCTTCATTTCTAAATAGTCAAATGCGGCCTCTTCTGGAATACAATAAATAAAAAGCATTTTTTATGAATGCACACTTCCTGCCACAGTTTTGAACTAAGATTATCTTTTGATAATTGTACCAACGTCATACAATATTACAAGATGTGTTGGAACTTGTGTTGGGAATGGGTCTCAGCTACGACCTCATCAGATCTTAGATCAGTTTTTTTTTTTTCCTGCTTGCTCTCAACGAAGGCGGACACATCCTCCTCCGCTCTCTCCCTGCTTTGCTGTGAACCTTTTTCAAAGCCCCTTTTTACATACCTTCCAAATTGTAAACTATGGAGCTGGTCACTCAACGAGTTGATGAAAATCTGGATTATTGACAAATTTGGAAATGTCAGCAGCTGTTTAAGCTGTCTGGAATATGTGTGCCGGGCTTGGCAACATTCCGACTCTGTGCAAACTATCTGTGGATCTGTATCAGAGATGAGCAGGCAGGACTGTGGAACTTCTGGCAGTGTTCACTGGCAGTTGGAAGGAAGAGATCTTGGAGAAGTTGTAAGCCCAACTTTGGTGTAAATAATCACAATTCAGCTGTTTGGAGTCGCCAAGAAATGTAACGAGACTGTCAAGGAAGATACGGAACTTAACGAGCTTGGGCTGACCCAAAACAATGTTGAAATCTGAATCTAGCTCTGGCCTTGGAAGGCTGACTATCTCAATATCTCCTTGGATGTTATGGAAACAAGACGCTCTGCTGCCCTCCACAACCCCTCCCCAAGGACGTGGACCTGTGTCAGAGCTCAACCAAGCTGGCTGATAAGCAAACACCTTTTATCAGGACTATGGCTGGGGGTGGGGGTGCAGCACTCTGAACTGTGCTGTAGTATGACTTCCCCTCAAGCTCATGCCTTCGCTGGCCTCCCTCATTGCCTCCCCTGGTGCAGCAACCTATAAGATGTGAAGGCGCCAAAGGGCTGTGTCGCTCACCTGGCGGCCATGCTGGGACCCCCTCCTTCTACTCACTCCACACACATTTGCATTATGTCTATTTATGTTGCTTTTTTGTGCTGAGGTAGTTTGTTGCTATCTGATGCCAGGTTCCCACCGAACGCGTCTTGAGCATCAAAAACGCTCTCAACGCACGGTGTTGGCTGCTTGTCAACAGATGTCTGTTCACACCGAAGACGTGCAGTGGGAGGAGCGTCTTGGTCCTTTTCCGGTCGGGTTTGTTTTGTTTTTTGTACACCGGGCAGATAAAATCAGCTGTTCGTGAGCCTCGTTACTACTTGAGTGGGTTTTCTATGAGCCAAACTGCAGCTCCGAAAGTCTTTGTTGAGATTAAAACGTTTTTTTTTATGTTTGGGGTGATCGTACGCTCGAGCGGACAGCGGCAACTGTAAAAATGCCAAGTTTCTTACC
>JBBPBX010064518.1:0-10000 GCA_038048925.1 Garcialebias charrua | reverse complement strand
GCCAGAACTTAGATAAAAACGGAGCAGGTGGATCTCTGCTGTCTGCCTCGCTCAGCTCAGCTCAGCAGAACTGCGCTGAAACCACTCCCTGCACTGACACGCCCCCACAGTTTCAGACCAAGGGAAAATAATGTATTTTCATGATTTTTGACACTTAATTTTATAAGGAAAACAATGTTTTTAATCAGTCAGATTTATATGGGTGATTAATAACACATATTTATGCCATGTGACAAACTAAAAACACACATTTAATTTCACTTTACACGGTCTTTAAGAGCTGACTGAAAGCTGTCAATCATTTCAGTAGGCGTGTCAGCAAGTGACCAATAAGCGAGCTCAGTTGAGTCCCCTCCGCGCGCAGCTGCTCATATTACAACAAGGATCTGGAGCGAGAACGCGAGCGTTTGAAAGCTGATAAAAGCCGAGCTATAGCAGCGAAAACATGCGCACAAAATGTGCACGTACAGTGGCGTACTTCATGTACGCTCAGGTGTATTTCGCCCTTTAGGGTCCCCTTTGGAGGGCGGAGTTAATGTAAACAGATTTTTGAAGGGCGTGGCCTTATCATAAACAGCTCGTTCAGAACGGAAGTCAGAAAAAGCACAACTAGAAAGGGGATATTTTATTATCTAAGAATTATTTTGTGCATTAAATTGAATGAACATGGTCTGGATAGCCCACAGACATACCATAAAAATTTATAGAATCAATATCAAAGTCAAAGTCAAAGTCAACTTTATTGTCAGATCTGCAATATGTACTGTACAGGACATACACAGGACCGAAATTGCGTTTCTCTCAGTCCCTCGGTGCAACAGTAAACATCTAAACATTGAAACACTGAAACATATAATAATTGACATAAGCATAAAATAGTAAAACTAACACTGTCCTGAGTTTTTTTGCATAGTGGAATAAGAGTATGAAAATTTACACCAACTCTAAAACTAAAACATTAAACATTTAATGAACATAATACTGTCCTGAGTTTTTGCATACTAGTATAAAAAAAGAGTATAAAAAGTATAACTAAAATAAACTAAAGGTTTCTAGCATTGACATTTGCAAAGTGGCAAAGCAGCGTATGAGTTAATGTACACAGTATATGTATGAGGTAGTAGTTGATGTTGTTATAGAGGCAAAAAGTGGCATATGCAGTAAGGCACATTGGGCATCCCTAAATAAGACCGTTCAGAGCACATTGTATATGTATCAGCAGTGGTGTAGATATTAGAGTAGTGTAAATGTAAACAGTAGTAATTACATGTAAGCAGTAGTAATAAAAGTAAACAGTATTAATAAATGTAAACAGAGAATGTAAACAGTATTATGATTATAGGCAGTGATGTAATACAAACATTAGTGCAAGTATGAGAAGTAGTGCAAACTGTATGAGCACATGACCGAGAGTTTAGTGAATAACCCGTTTGATGACACAGAGTCCAGTGTTAAAATCTTTGTGTTGTGTGGTAATGTGTGAGAAAGTTTTAGTGTTAAGGCAGTTCAAATGGGAGGGGGGGCAGAGCAGGCAGAGTGTTTAGCATCCTGACTGCCTGATGAACAGAGCTGTCTCTCAGTCTGCTGGTTCGAGTTCAAATGGGAGTCTGCTGGTTCGAGTTCAAATGGGAGGGGGGGCAGAGCAGGCAGAGTGTTTAGCATCCTGACTGCCTGATGAACAGAGCTGTCTCTCAGTCTGCTGGTTCGAGCCTGGAGACTCCTCAGTCTCCTCCCTGATGGCAGCAGTCTAAAGCGGCTGTGTAGTGGGTGTGTGGGATCACCTGCCATGCGGTGGGCTTTCCGAGTGAGGCGTTTGCTGTGTAAGTCCTGCAGTGAGGGGAAGGAGGTGCCGACTATCTTCTCAGCTGCTCTCACAATGCGCTGGAGGCTCTTGCGGCAGGATGCAGTACATGCACCAAACCACACAGTGATGCAGCTGGTCAGGACACTTTCTATGGCACCTCTGTAGAAGGTGCTCATGATGGGGGTTGAAGCTCCAGCCCTTTTCAGCTTGCGGAGAAAGTAGAGACGCTGGTGAGCCTTCTTTGCCAGTGCTGCAGTGTTCCTGCTCCAGGACAGGTCCTTTGAGACGTGCACTCCCAGGAACTTGGTGCTGTCTACTCTCTCCACTGCGGTGCTGTTGATGGTCAGAGGGGCATGTTGGGCATCCTTCTTCCTGAAGTCCACAACAATCTCCTTTGTCTTCTCCACGTTGAGAGTGAGATTGTTGTGTCCGCACCACAAGGCCAGGCGGCTCACCTCGTTCCTGTAGTCCGTCTCATCGTTGTTGCTGATGAGACCCACCACTGTTGTGTCGTCCGCAAACTTGATGAAGTGGTTGGAGCTGTATGATGGTGTGCAGTCGTGTGTTAGCAGGGTGAATAGAAGGGGGCTCAGTACACATCCTTGTGGGGCCCCTGTGTTCAATGTGATGGTGCTAGATGTGTTACTCCCGACCCGTACTGTCTGTGGTCTCCCGGTCAGGAAGTCTAGCAGCCAGTTACACATTGAGGTATTCAGCCCCAGACTGTCCAGTTTAAGGATGAGCTGTTGGGGGATGATGGTGTTGAATGCCGAGCTGAAGTCGATGAACAACATTCTAACATAGGAGTCCTTCGTGTCCAGATGTGTGAGAGCTGTGTGAAGGGCAGAGGAGATGGCATCGTCGGTTGAGCGATTAGGTCGGTATGCAAATTGGAAGGGATCCAGGGAGTCAGGGAGGACAGATGTGATGCTTTTCATGACTAGCCGTTCAAAGCACTTCATCAGGATGGGGGTGAGTGCTACTGGGCGATAGTCATTGAGGCATGCGGGCGTTGCCTTCTTTGGGACAGGGATGATGGTGGTGGCTTTGAAACAGGTGGGGACGATGGCCTGGCTCAGTGAGATGTTAAAGATGTCCGTGAAGACCGCTGCGAGTTCCCCTGCACAGTCCTTCAGCACACGACCAGGTATGTTGTCAGGACCAGAGGCCTTCCGGGCGTTAATCTTGATGAATGATCAATATTTGGTCTCCTTTAAAGAAAAGTTCAGCTGAGACACATATTTGTTATAATTTTTTATCAAACAATTAATTGTTTTTAAGTGTTAATCTTCTTAAAAGCCTTGCTGTGCGCTCCTGTGGAAGAGACATTTGCAGCAGAGCTAAACACGGTCCACATTTTGACGTGGGTGCGACCTATATTCAGGTGCGACCTATATATGGATTTTTCCAATTCTTTGGCAATAATTGGATGGTGCGACCTATACTCGGGTGCGACCTATACTCCGAAAAATATGGTATATATACACATACATAAATAAATACATAAATAAATAAAATTGAAATTAACAAATCTAGACCCCGACATACACACCCCCCCGTCCCCAAATGTGCTGTTGGTGTGTGTTGTTGTAAAGTGCATTTAAAAAGGGAAAAGAAGGAGCAAAGGCTGGCATTATGCCAGTTTCCCCTCCACTCCAACTCTAACCCAGGCCCTTATTGTCTAAATGCATAATTGTCTGCATAATTGTGAGTGAGCATAGGCATGGGGGGCGAGAGTGATGTCATCCCGCCACCCATAACCATAGTGCTCACCCCAATTCCTATATGTGAATTTTATGAGGATGTTTATGAGTGAATGTCTAAAGTGTATAATAAAATTGAGTCCCAGGTGGTTCTGAACAACAGAGATGTAAAACCGTTGCAGCACACCCGAGTCTCAAAATCCCTACATGTATTAATTTGAGATGAGGAGGGCGGAGGTGCGTGGTGAGGGATGGGGAGAAAATATCTGCAGGAACAATGCTCCCGCAGCGAGTCAGCTCCCCCGCTGACCCTAGATACCCCCCCAGTTCGCCAAGGTCCACCCCAGGAGCGAGGCAAAGAAAACACCTCTCCGGCCGCCAGGCCATTGAGCCAAAGACCAGAGAGGGACACGGCCCCAAGGGCCGCCAACAGCACAACCAACAGCCCACATCCACCAGGGCCGCCCAGATCACTACGAACCGCAGTCAGCCCGCCGCCCAAGAGGACACAAAATCCCACATGGACGACACGGCCCGCCCAACCACTGCGACAGAGCCAGGAAGCACCGAGAGCGGGCCCCAACCAGGGCCCGCACACCGGCCATGCGTAGTCCCAGACCACCATCAAGGACATCCACTTAGTCCCCACCCCAGAAGAAATACTACACCCACCCTTCATACTAACAACTTTCAGAACACATAACACACTAGACACCCAGGCTGGGTCAACCTGCCCCCTCCCATTGGCCACCAGTCACGCTCCCAGACACCCAACCCCCCAGCACATGAACCCCCAGCCCACCAAAGTCAAAGTCAAAGTCAACTTTATTGTCAGAACTGCAATATGTACAGGACATACACAGGACCAAAATTGCGTTTCTCTCAGTCCCTCGGTGCAACAGTAACCATCTAAACACTAAATAATAATAATACAGGGAACCCCCGACCTACGAACGAGTTCGGGACCTAAGAACGGTTCGCAGCTCGATCTGTTCGCAGGTCAGACCTTCCGTACACTCGTCACTCGGGGATGTCCTGTATTTTTTTTATTTTTTTTGTGGTACCAAGTACTGTACAGTACGTACTTCGCCTATCCTAACACACCTAACACAGTGTAATTAATTAATACAGTACAGTAATAAAAATATAAATTAAATAAAAATATAATTTCTTACTTGGAGGTGGTCAAAGCCGCTGCTGCGTCCCGTGTTAGCTCCCTTGTTAGCTTCTGGAGCTAGCCAGGCCGGAGGTGTTCTCGCGGCGGCCTGGCACCATCGGCGATAAATCTGCAGCTGCCTGAGACATCCACAAAGTTCACAGAGACGTTTCCAGCTCGTAATTAATCCATATCAGAGTCAGAGTCAGAGTCAGAGAGAATTTATTGTCATTTGCACCGCATGTAGTACATGTGTTGAAAACGAGATTATGTACACAGGGTCCCAGTTACATCCAACAACAAATGCAAGAGAAAAACAATAATAACATCTAGGATTAACTAAGAGAGACATCAGCTAGTAATACACTAAGCCCTAATGTAGTAGAAAAACATCATTATAAACAGCAGCACGAACATGAGTCATTATGAGCAGATGGTCACAGATGAACGCAGCAACAAGAAACAGATCAGTATCAACATGATGTGACATTTTGCAGTGTTTATTCTTATTATTTATTTATTCATGAGTCTGACAGCCTCAGGGTAGAAGCTGTTCCTCAGTCTAGTGGTTCTACATTTGATGCTCCTCAACCTCCGTCCCGAGGGGAGTGGTGCAAAGAGTGAGTGTGCTGGGTGAGTGAGGTCTTTCATGATGCAGGTGGCTCTTTTTCTGCATCTGGAGGTGTAAATGTCTGTGATGGTGGGGAGACTGACTCCCACAGACTTCTGTGCAGCCTTCACCACTCTCTGTAGAGCTTTCCTCTCTGCAACTGTGCAGCCTCCATGCCACACGTTGATGCTGGAGCACAGGACGCTCTCCACTGCACACCTGTAGAACGAGGTGAGGACTGAGCTTCTCAGACCAGCTCGTCTCAGCCGTCTGAGGAAGTAGAGTCTTTGATGTCCTTTCTTGATCAGGCTGGTGGTGTTATTGCTCCAGCTGAGGTTATCATTCAAGTGTACACCCAGGTACTTGTAGCTGGAGACCACCTCCACCGCAGATCCACCTATATACAGTGGGGTGTGGGTGTGTTTGTTCCTTCTGAAGTCCACAATCATCTCCTTCGTCTTCTTCACATTCATGTGAAGGTTGTTCTCTTTGCACCAGCTCTCCAGATGTTCCACCTCCTGTCTGTAGCTGGATTCATCATTATCTGTGATGCATCCCACCACAGCTGTATCATCTGCAAACTTAACAATATGACAGCCTGGATGTGTGGCTGTACAATCATATGTGAGCAGAGTGAACAGAAGAGGGCTCAGCACACATCCTTGAGGAGAGCCAGTGCTATGAAGCGATCCTGGTCACCAGTCTTCCAAACCTGGCTGCCTGCAGCCGTAACTATGACCTAAGATGGCGTCCGGTGTTCTGCTTTAACTAGTAACCCTGTAAACTGGAGAGTTTCAAAGCAGCCGTGACTGACCTAAGATGGCCTCCGGTGTTCTGCCTTAATTTGTGACCGTGAAAACTTGAGACCTTCTTCCTGTTATGACCGGAAGTTGCACAATTATTGCGCAATCATGACAAAAATGATCAGAAATGATCATTTTTATCATAATTATTATTTATAAAGCCTTTAAAACAACCACAGCTGCAACAAAGTGCTGTACACATGAAATTAAGAACATTAAAACATACACACAAAAAAAAAAATATTATTATTTTTTTTAATACAGTAATGTCATATTTTTATTAAATATGATACGTTCGTAGGTCCGGGCCACCGTAGGTTGATGGAGTCGTAGGTAGGGGGTTACCTGTATAATAATAATACTTTATTTATAGAGCCCTTTAAAACAACCACAGCTGCAACAAAGTGCTGTACATAAAATCAAGAACATTTAAACACATAAAAATAAAACAGTTGTTAAAACATTAAGATCAATAAAAACAGTGCAGAACAAATTCAGTCTGTGCTAAAAGCCAGTGAGTGTTATAATAAGTAGTCGTACCCAGAATAAGAACCAGAACTGAACAGAAGAACCCAGAGTCAGATAAGATTTACAGTGTTTATTTACAAAAGTGAAAATACAGGTGGCACGTCAAGTCCTCGGGAACGGGGTTGCCTGGTCCAGATAATCCTTAGAGATGATTGTGGAGATGGTTGGCAAGTGGTGGAAGGCATCCAGCAGCTGAAGGGGTACAGGAGAAACAGGAGTCCATGAAGAGTCCAGAGCAGGGCGTAGTCCAACAAACTCTGAGGAGACGTGTGAACAGAAAAAAATCAGATTTTTAATCTCAGAGTAACACTAGGATTAAACTGGCTGGAACCAATCACTACCGTAGGCAGATCAATGTCCCAGCACTGAAGAGTTGTCCCCCGAGTCTTTTTATAGTCCTCCTGAAGGTAGAAGTTGATTACTTGCAGCTGGAGCCAATTAGAGGTGCTGAGGAGAGAGGAGAGGCCGGGTGCAGGATAGAACTCCTACATTACCCCCCCCTCAAGAACCGCCTCATGGCGACCCAAGGCGCTTGTCAGGGTGGGCCTTGAAAAACGTGGTGATGAGACTGGGGTCCAATATGAAAGATCGAGGGATCCAGGAACGTTCCTCCGGGCCGTAACCCTCCCAGTCTACCAAATACTGAAACCCCCGACCCCGGCGTCGGACGTCCAGGACACGGCGGACCGTAAAAGCAGGGTGGTTGTCGACGAGACGGGGGGGCGGGGGGAGGTCGGCAGGAGGGCACAACGGACTGCTGGAGACGGGTTTCACCTGAGAAACGTGGAACGTAGGATGAAGCCTCATAGACCTGGGCAGCTGTAACCTCACAGCTGTGGGGCTGACGATCCGAGTGATGGGAAACGGTCCAATGAAACGGGGGCCAACTTGCGAGGCGTGTCCTTGAGATGAATGTGTTGAGTAGATAACCAAACCTTGTGACCAACCTTGTAGGAAGGGGCCGCAGAGCGGTGTCGATCGGCCATCTCCTTGTTTCTGGCAACCGTGCGCAACAAGGCCAGTCGAGCCTGGCGCCAGATCCGACGACACCTCCTAAAATGATGCTGAACAGAAGGAACCGCAATGTCAGTTTCTTGACTGGGGAACAGGGGAGGGGCATAACCCAGGGAAGCCTCAAAAGGCGACAAGCCAGTAGCAGTAGACGTGTGGGCATTATGAGCATACTCCACCCATACCAGATGCTGACTCCAAGTGGAAGGGTTATCTTCAACCACACATCTGAGCGCCGCTTCCAGTTCCTGATTCGCCCGTTCAGCTTGACCATTAGATTGTGGGTGGTATCCTGAAGACAGACTGACAGAGGCCCCTAACGAAGAACAAAATTGTTTCCAAACCTGGGAAATGAATTGGGGTCCTCTGTCAGAGACGACGTCCAAGGGTATCCCATGAATCCGGAAGATGTGCTGGATCATCAGCTGGGCAGTCTCAAAAGCGGAAGGGAGATGGGGTAGCGGAACAAAGTGAGCAGCTTTCGAAAATCTGTCGATAACAGTCAAAATGACAGAATTACCATCAGAAGGCGGCAAACCCGTAACAAAATCAAGGGCAATGTGCGACCAAGGTCGGCTCGGTATGGACAGCGGTTGAAGTTTCCCCGCTGGAGGTAGGCAGCTAGTCTTATTCCTGGCGCATGTGGGGCAGGCAGCAACATAGTTCCTAATATCCACAGCCATGGATGGCCACCAGAAGTGTCTCTTAGCAAAGGCAAGCATACGTGTATTACCTGGATGGCAGGCTGTCTTGTGGGTGTGGAGCCAGTGGAGCACTTTGGGTTTGACGGCAGTGGGTACAAACATAGTACCAACGGAACCGGTCCTCGGATCTGGTTCATGACTCTGCGCCTCGATGACATCCTTCTCGATGGACCAGGTCAAGGAACCTACCACACAGGAAGAAGGAAGGATGTGCAGATCCTGTACACAGTCATCAGATGGTGAAAACTGGCGGGAGAGGGCGTCAGGCTTCACATTCTTGGAACCGGGTCTGTAAGTCAACAAGAAGTTGAACCTAGTAAAAAACAATGACCACCTGGCCTGTCTGGGATTCAGTCTCTTAGCCTCTCGGAGGTAGGTCAAGTTCTTATGATCCGTCCAAATGAGGAAAGGTACGTCTGTACCCTCCAACCAATGTCGCCACTCCTCCAAGGCCAGTTTGACGGCCAGGAGTTCTCGGTTGCCGACGTCGTAATTCTGTTCGGTGGGGGAGAGACGTCGAGAGAAAAACGCACAGGGGTGCACCTTGTTATCCAACAACGATCTCTGGGACAGCACAGCACCAACGCCAGTGTCAGAAGCATCAACTTCCAAGATAAACTGTTCCATTGGATCGGGGTGACAAAGTATGGGCGTTGAAGAAAACAATCGTTTTAGCTCACCAAAAGATGCCTCCGCCTCCTGAGTCCACTTAAAAGTCCGTAGGGTGGAGGTCAACTGGGTGAGAGGTGAGGCGATCCTGCTGTAATCCTTGATGAAACGCCGATAAAAATTGGCAAACCCCAGAAATCGTTGCAGCTGCTTTCGAGTTTCGGGCGTCGGCCATTCCACCACTGCCCTAGTTTTTTCAGGATCCGCACGATAATGTCCATCCTCAAAGATAAAACCCAGAAACGAAACAGATCGTACATGAAACTCACATTTTTCCGCTTTGATGAACAGTTGATTTTCGTACAAACGTTGCAGAACGATCCTGACATGATGGACATGTTGATCCTGATCCATAGAATAAATCATAATGTCATCAAGATAAACAAACACAAAGAAATTCAGAAAATCCCTCAGAACGTCATTTACTAGAGCCTGGAATACTGCGGGGGCATTAGTGAGGCCAAAAGGCATAACCAAGTATTCAAAATGTCCTAAAGGGGTCTTAAAGGCTGTTTTCCACTCATCCCCTTCCCTAACACGCACCAGATGATAAGCGTTACGGAGGTCAAGTTTGGTAAATATTGTGGCAGAGCGAAGTTGGTCATGGAGAGAATCAATGAGAGGCAAGGGGTATTTATTTTTGATGGTAATTTGATTTAGACTCCTATAATCAATACAAGGGCGAAGGGTTTTATCCTTCTTAGAAACAAAAAAGAAACCTGCTCCCACGGGAGAGGTGGAGGGCCGGATAACCCCTGAATTTAACGATTCGTGGATGTATTCTTTCATGGACTCACGTTCGGGGGCTGATAGATTATAAAGGCGACTAGAAGGTAGAGGTGCCCCAGGTACTAAGTCAATAGCACAATCGTACGGTCGGTGTGGTGGTAAGGATAGGGCTTTTTGTGTACTAAATACAGGTGCAAGGTCATGATAAACAGTAGGCACATTAGATAAATCAATAGGCTCAAGGGTCTCACTGTGTTTAATGGTAGATGGGACAGCAGCTCTT
>JBBPBX010064516.1:9064-20226 GCA_038048925.1 Garcialebias charrua | reverse complement strand
CCGACATTTAAGAAAAGTACCTAAACAATTATTTGTTAGCTCGAAATTATAGCAAATGTGTGTCTCAGTCATAAATATGTCACTTCAGCCTATAAGTTGCAAGGCATGTAAATTATGCAAAAAAACTGCGACTTACAGGATGAAAAATATGGTAGTTATTATTTTTCTCCCTCTCTTTTTGAATTGTGCATGTGTTCAGTGTTGAATTACAGTATTTTAACTAAACTGTTCTGTTTTCAAGTTTACGGTTTTTCATTTGCCACTAGAGATATGTTATGTGTGGGAACAATTAAATAACTTTTTGTCTTGGGTAAGATTTAAATAACAAATAGGTCAGTGCTTTTATTGAGGCAATAAGCAAATTGATGTATCCAGTAATTGTTATAAAACTACATTTACTACCAAATTTTAGGAAGAAAATGACAGTAATCTTATCACTTTACAATTAGTTGCTCTGAACTGAAGTACAAGAGGTTGTCGCTACGGTTGCAGCTCAGTGTCGTGATGGTATTAAAAAATATTGTGATGGTATTAAAAAGGTATTAAATTTAACTTAAGAATGTCTGTATATACCCTGTTTTCAATCTACGCGTGAATGCTTGGGATTATTTTTGCCTATGCTTTTTTATTTCAGTTAATTTTATTTAGTTTAATTTGTCATGCAGATTAATTTTCCGTTGTTCTTTCGTTCTAATCTCCTTTTGCTCTTTTATGATTTTCTTTGTAGCGGAAGTGGCCGTGGACGCTGGTACAAGTTCAACGACAACGTAGTGGAGGAGTTCGACATGAACGATGAAACTCTGGAGTACGAGTGTTTCGGTGGAGAGTACCGCCCTAAAGTTTACGACCAGTGTAAGGAACCGATTTTGGTTTCTATCGTTGCCAGAGTGGGTTCTCGTGAGAGCAACAGTAAATAAGCTTGTTTTTTGTTGGATGTGTGTGTTCAGCCAACCCATACCCTGATGTGCGGAGGAGGTACTGGAATGCCTACATGTTGTTTTATCAGAAGATTAGTGATCAGAACTCACCTGCCCTACCAAAGAAAAGCCGAGTCAGCATCATGAGGCAGGAAGCTGAAGATCTGACACTGTGAGTCAGCATTTCATGCATCATGTAAACACTGCTTCTGTCAACTTTTCCCATGCAGCAGCAACCTGCTCATGTATTCAACCATAAATAGCTCAAACTATGACATTTTATAGGCATTGAACTTGTTTTTCTTTACTTTTTGTAGTTTACAGAAATAAATGAATTGTTTTTGTTCCAAAAAATGTTTTTGAATGAGTCTCTGTGCTAAAGCTGCTATCAAATATTTGTGTTGTATTTCTCAGGTCTGCCCCCTCCTCTCCTGATGTCTCCCCCCAGTCTTCTCCTCGACCACCAAGAGCCAACAACGACCGCCTGACCCTTCTCACCCGCCTCGTGCGAAAGGGAGAGAAGAAAGGTCTCTTTGTAGAGAAAATGCCCGCCAGTATTTATCAGGTGAACCAACATCAAGTGTCCCCTTTCTGTCTTTACACTAATATAAAACCTCCTTAGTTTGTTGCTGTGGTGAGAAAATTTCACACCTTTAAAGAAAGATAAATTCCTTTTTTGTTGCACAGATGGTGAGAGATGAGAATTTGAGATTCATGAGGAACAGAGATGTCTACAACAGTGACTACTTCAGCTTCATCCTCTCCTTGGCTTCAGTCAACGCAGTATGTGTCCAAAGGGTTTTCTTATTTCACAGATTAAAAAACTAGACATGTAAAGTCATTGTAACTTGCATTGATATATTAGAGATTTCACATTACAGTAGTCCTTCATTTATCGCCGGGTTATGTTCTGGACAACCCCGCAATAAGTGAAAAACCACAAATATTTTAAGGCTTTATAAACCCTTCCTACACTCGTGCAATGTTCTCTTAAACTTATATAATTTTAACAACATACGTATATGTAGCTGCTAAATTTTACTCACCAGCCCTGCAGACCAGCAGTTAAGTTCCGGTCTGGCTCTGTTCCGGTTCGGCAGACCTACCCCGTAGCGACGAAGCCCACATTGTTCTAAACTCTTAATCCTACGTCATTTTAACAACATACCGTACTTATATGTACTGCACAGAAGCTATTGCAATTTTTTTATGGGGACTCACCAGCCATTTTTAGAGAGAGCCGGACCTTCGGAGAGCCAGCACAAAACTACACAATGGTCCCAATCAAGTCCAAATAATCTAGAAGAATCCTGTGAAAAAGTCCAGGTGAGCTCCAGAGAAGACACCGACCTCCAAGCAATGCCTCCCCGCTCAAGAGGCTCCCTGGGCCGTCAAGCAGCACTCATATTGACCGATGAGGCTGGAAATAGTTCTGGTCCGGTTCTGATCAGCTCTCTGTATCCACTGAGCATCATAGTCATTATGAATAAGGACCGTACTTTAAAGGACAACACCCACCGTGACAGTAACAATTCACCATATTGGAGAATTACTGTAGTATTTTATGAATTTTATTTTCATTTTTGCATTTGGGCCAGGCGAGGGTTAAAAAAAACAAAAAAAAACAACCCACTCCCGAATGAATCCGGAAACCTGGCCGAAAAGTCCCGAAGGGTCATGCCTTTTGTTACATGATCTCCACCCAGAAGGCAGAAGGTAGGAGTGAGTTTCCATGGAGGTTTATGAGAGAGAGTGCGTTAAAACTGCATATTTCCTGCATATTTCCTTGTGCATTTGTGTGTGGACCAGCGCTCTGATTTTATTTATTATTTATTTTATAACACCGCTGCGGACCTGTTGCTGCTCTCATTCATTCTGCCCAGAGGAGCGAGCCGCGAGCCGCGCGTGTCTCTGGCTCCTCGTTCTGCTGGTTCCTCGTTCCTTTGAAGTTCCTCGTGCCGGTGTAATTTGCTCCCTCGAGTGTATGTATTTGCTCTCGTCAGCCTTGTTGCGGGAAGCAGTGAAGCACGCGCGCGGGCAGAGCTCAGCTGCGAGGCTGGGTGCCTTTCTGATCACGGGGGGGGGAGAGAATAAAAAGTCAATGCGGAAATGAATGAATTTGTCGCGATCAAACGAATAAAACTAGTATGTCTAAGTGGATGCTCGCTCAGAATATGAGTGAGCGACAGCAGGATTAATTAACACAGGCAGCTTTAGGGAATATTTAAAAATGCTTCCTTTTTCTTTCCCTCGCTCGCCTGTAACTCCAAGGCGTCACTTTGGTGACGTGAATGCCCAAGTGAATGCCCATATATGGAGAGGGGCAGATTTTCCCGGAGCTGCATGCTAAAATCTGCTATAAATCATGAAATAACACATTTAGTGTTATTTCTCCACAATATAAGTAAACGCTCCTGTATTATTTTTAAATAAACTAATAAATATTAATGGCGATGCAATTTGAAAACATGGTGGGTGTTGGGCTTTAAAATACCGGTATATATATTTTTAGTCAGGTTCAGATCAGATCAAAACTTCCCCTCCTTCCGGCTGGAAGCACTGTTGAACTCTGGGTAGTGTAGTTCTTTTGGACTGGCCTAACAGTGTAGGCTTATTGAAAGAAAACTACAAAACGGCAGCGCCTGTCCAAAGTGTTTTTTTTTTTGTTAACTTTTTATCACATGTCGTCCCAATCATGTGAGTAATATTAAAGTTGACAATCATTGAAAAACCGCGAAAGCGCGAGTCTGCAAAATTCAAACCGCGAAGTAGCATGGGACTTCTGTAATTAACAATCGCTTTATTTTAATATTGTTTTTTTTTTTTTAAGAAATCTTCGATTTTGTTTTGTCAAAATTGATTTATATATGCAGATCTTTGTAATATTAGCTCCTATGCATAATGTATTCAAAAACCTTTTACAGACTAAGCTGAAGCATCCAGACTATCAGCCTATGGCCAAAGAAAGCCTCCAACTGGCTGTTCACTTCCTCTTCCACACCTTCCTACACACCAAAAAGAAACTCAGGTAGCTATGTAAATGCACAGATGGGACGTTACTGTGTTTTTTCCTGAGGATCATATTAGCTGTATTTATTTTTCATGTTGCTTCTGCAGGGTGGACACAGAGGAGTGGATGGCAGCGGTGGAGGTGCTGCTGTCAAAGAGCAGTGCGGCATGTCAGTGGATGGTGCAGTACCTGGTGGGACCAGAGGGACGGGAAATCATCAGGTCAGAATATATTCTGCTCTTCTGTGAAATAATTGATCACAGAATTGAGAATTTTCTCTCTAATACTTATACCGGTACTCTGCTGCTAAAGCTTGACCCTAAGCCTGAAGTTTTTTATGTTTTATAACATGATTTAATGGCTTTAACACTTTGCCCTGGAGTATATTTAAAGTATTAAAAACATGTGTCCATGTAACTCACTTGTTTAATGTTGAGTGGTTAAAATAGTGCACCAATCTGTGGAATGTAAACAGTCAGAGCCAGAGGGTAGGTTCCTAAAGCAGGGGTGTTTTTAGAGACGTGTGTTGGCTTACGCTGCTGTGTTTAACGATGGGGTGATCATTTTATCCTCAGACATGATTGGTTGTTGAACATCAAGCGTTTGTGCAAAACAAACCTCCATCCCCCTTTTACACACCACATATCACATGTTTCTTCTCACGGAAAAGAAACACAAAGTGTCTCAAGCCTAAACAGTAAAGCAAAAAAAGGAGGGAGAAGTTTTGCTCTTTGCTTCATTGGGGACTGCCCAGAAAGTCAGCCATCTCTTATTATCCACCTGAACAGGGTTTTACTCTTCTATTAACTTTAATGTGGCCCGAAGAGCAATGTGTACCCCCACAAATGTTACATCAAAACGACTGGCTCGGCACCGTGAAGTGTGCCTTTACTTTTATTTGCATTTCTAGAGCGAGTTGTTATAAAATCCTAATGCAAATTAAAAATCCAAGATGGCCACCTTAGCTGAAAGGGAAAAACACAATTACTCAGCTATTTTAAAAGATATTGAACTGAAACTTGATGTCCAGTTAACCAGTGAATACAGGGTATGGGTATGCAGTGGTGGGTATGATAATCACAGCCAGTTATGAATCTTAGTGCACCATGATAGACAGCATCCAACATCTGCAGGGTGCTTGTAGGAGCATTCATGTAGATAATGTCACCGTAATCAATGGAGGGAAGGAAAGTCACAGATACAAGGCGTTTCCTTGCATTTAGTGTTAGACATGATCTGTTTCTGAAAAAGAAACAGTTTAACTTTCAGTTTCTTTACTAGGTTTTCCACGTGGAGCTTAAAAGAGAGATGTGAATCGACCAGGATACCCAAATATTTATAGGAATCAACAAACTCAATAGGGACACCATTTGAGGATAAAATCAGAGGAAGAACTGCTGGGACCGACTTCCTATTTGAAAAAAGCATCCTTTTGGTTTTATCAGCATTTAGGACAAGTTTGCAATGGGACAAATCTGACTGGATTATGTCAAAAGCAGATTGCAAAAGCTGGAAAGCCTTAGCAGTTGTTTTAGCTCGACAGTAAACAACTGTGTCATCAGCATAGAAATGTAAGGATGTATCGGGGATCCTCTGAACTACATTACCTATGTAGATTGTAAAGAGGGTTGGTCCTAAGACTGAGCCTTGTGGTACACCATTGTTGACTGTTAAATAACTGGAAGAAGTACCATTATATTGAACACATTGCCTCCGATCGGAAAGATAGTTAGAAAACCAACCAATGGTGTGATCTGAGGAACCGATTTCTGAGAGCTTATAACACAAGATGTTATGATCCACTGTGTCAAAAGCTTTAGACAGGTCTAAGAAAAGTAAAGTGCTGCCTGAGCTAAAAAGGAAAAAATATGGTAATATAAATCAGCCATTTTTTAGAGATATCAAGCTGAATTTTGATGTGTTGGTAGCTGAGAACAATGCCCAATAAATACTAAATTCAGATAAACATCAAAGATGGCTACCAAAGCTACATTTAAATGGCTTTAACTCAGCTATTTCTACATGTATAGAGCTGGAGCCTGTCGTGGTGGCAACCCTCGAACCCGGTGGTGGACACCGGCAGTGAGGGATGCTGTCAGGCTGAAGAAGGAGTCCTATTGGGCCTTTTTGGCTTGTGGGACCCCGGAAGCAGCTGATAGGTACCGGCAGTCCAAGCGGCATGCGGCTCGGGTGGTTGCTGAGGCAAAAACTCGGGCGTGGGAGGAGTTCGGAGAGGCCATGGAGAATGACTTCCGTACGGCTTCGAGGCGATTCTGGTCCACCATCCGGCGTCTCAGGGGGGGAAAGAGGTACGCGACCAACACCATTTATGGTGGGGGTGGCGTGCTGCTGACCTCAACTCGGGATGTTGTGAGTCGGTGGGCGGAATACTTCGAAGACCTCCTCAATCCTACTGGCACGTCTTCCACTGAGGAAGCGGAGCCTGGGGACTTTGGGTCGGGTTCTCCGATCTCTGGTGCTGAGGTCGCCGAGGTGGTTAAAAAGCTCCGCGGTGGCAAGGCTCCGGGGGTGGATGAGATTCGCCCGGAGTTCCTTAGGGCTCTGGATGTTGTAGGGTTGTGTTGGCTTACGCGACTCTGCAATATCGCGTGGACATCGGGGGCAGTTCCCTTGGATTGGCAGACTGGGGTGGTGGTTCCCCTATTCAAAAAGGGGGACCGTAGGGTGTGTTCCAACTATAGGGGGATCACACTCTTAAGCCTCCCTGGTAAGGTCTATTCAGGGGTTCTGGAGAGGAGGGTCCGTCGGATAGTCGAACCTCGGATTCAGGAGGAGCAGTGTGGTTTTCGTCCTGGTCGTGGAACACTGGACCAGCTCTACACCCTCAACAGGGTCCTGGAGGGTGCGTGGGAGTTTGCCCAACCAGTTTACATGTGCTTTGTGGACTTGGAGAAGGCATTCGACCGCGTCCCTCGGGGGGTTCTGTGGGGGGTACTCCGGGAGTATGGGGTACCAGGTCCTTTGATAAGGGCTGTTAGGTCCCTGTACGACCGGTGTCAGAGCTTGGTCCGCATTGCCGGCAGTAAGTCAGGCTCGTTTCCGGTGAGAGTTGGACTCCGCCAAGGTTGCCCTTTGTCACCGATTCTGTTCATAACTTTTATGGACAGAATTTCTAGGCGCAGCCAAGGTGTTGAGAGGATCCGTTTTGGTGACCTTAGAATCGCTTCTCTGTTTTTTGCAGATGATGTGGTCCTACTGGCTTCATCAGTTCGTGATTTACAACTTTCACTGGAGCGGTTTGCAGCCGAGTGTGATGCGGCCGGGATGAGGATCAGTTCCTCCAAATCCGAGGCCATGGTCTTGAGCCGGAAAAGGGTAGCATGCCCTCTCCGGGTCGGGGAGGAGGTCCTGCCCCAAGTGGAGGAGTTTAAGTATCTCGGGATCTTGTTCACGAATGAGGGAAAACTGGAGCGTGAGATCGATAGGCGGATAGGTGCAGCGTCCGCAGTGAAGCGGGCGCTGTACCGGTCTGTCGTGGTGAAGAGAGAGCTGAGTCAAAAGGCAAAGCTCTCAATTTACCGATCGATCTACGTTCCCACCCTCATCTATGGTCATGAGCTTTGGGTTATGACCGAAAGAACAAGATCTCGGATACAAGCGGCTGAAATGAGTTTTCTCCGCAGGGTGGCTGGACTCTCCCTTAGAGATAGGGTGAGAAGCTCAGTCATCCGGGAGGGACTCGGAGTAGAGCCGCTGCTTCTCCACATCGAGAGGAGCCAGTTGAGGTGGCTCGGGCATCTGGTTAGGATGCCTCCTGGACGCCTCCCTGGTGAGGTGTTCCGGGCATGTCCCACCGGGAGGAGACCCAGAGGAAGACCCAGGACGCGCTGGAGGGACTATGTTTCTCGGCTGGCCTGGGAACGCCTTGGGATTCCCCCGGAGGAGCTGCTCCAAGTGGCTGGGGAGAGGGAAGTCTGGGCCTCCCTACTTAGGCTGCTACCCCCGCGACCCGACCCCGGATAAGCGGAAGAAGATGGATGGATGGATGGATAGAGCTGGAATTTGGTGTGGTTATAGCTGAGAATGTTCCCCATCACATACTGAATCCAAATAAAAAATCCAACATGGCCACCATAGCTTACAAAAAAAAGACTAACTCATTGATTTATTGCCTTATTGAGCTGATATTAACATACTGGTAGCTGAGAGTGAACCCCAACACATACTACTGTCAAGTCAAAATTTTAAAATGGCCGCAACATGGCAGTCCATGTCAAAGTTTCTCCAGGAACTTTCTAGATTATTCTTCCTCTTGTACCAAGGAAATGTTCTTTGTGTTCTCTCCTCCTCAGGGTTTGTCTGTTGGAGTGCGGTGTGCGAGAGGTGAGGACAGTGGTGGCGTCCATCCTGGAGAAGACTCTGGAGAGCGCCCTGCTCTTTGAAGACCCCGGACTGGACAGTTTGATTGATGCCCTGCTGTCCTTGTTGGACAAAGATGTCCCTGAAAATGTGAAAAACTGTGCACAGTACTTCGGCCTCTTCAGTAACTTTGCTCAGAGGGTAATCTACAGAACATCACTGTGAAAAATGTTGAATTTTAATGACTATGAAATAAGTCTGAGCCTTTTGTGTCATGTTCTTTACTCTCAGGGTTGTGATTCTTGTCAGCTGCTGTTAAAACACTCGGCTTATCATCGGATGCTTCTCTTCCTCTTGGGGCCCAACAGACAAAACAACCAGGTATAACTTGTAAAATTCAAAATGGCGCATTTTAATTTAAAGCTGTATTTTTTTGTTCTTGGTGTATTTGACTGAGCATTCCACCTAATTCGTGCGAAAGTATCAAAAAGTGACTTTAGTTTTTCTTTCATTTCAGAATCGAAGGTGGAGTCCTGCTCAGGCTCGGGAGTTTCTGCACCTCCACAGCACTCTGGCCCTCATCACTCTGCATTCTGACCTCAGCTCTCAGCGGACACTAGGTGAGTCACTCCTGCTTTTAGCTCTCCCACTCTTATAAATGTCAAGCTATTCGTTACTGTCCATCATTGAAAGGCAAAGGTGGACAATGTTGTTTTTGTTTGTCTCTTGCCAATATATCCCATGAACCAGTTGTTAAATTTAATGGAAGTTTCAGATAATAATCATTGAGTATGCATCCACAACTGATGAACTTTTGACGTTGCAAGGATTCAAGATGGCCACCCCAGCTAATAGATATTACTCAGCACAAAAGTTGCTATATTGTCCTAAATTTTGATGTGGCTGAGTGTGATCCCTAACACATACTGTACTCTGAGCCACAATATCGCATGAGATGATGCTTTACGTTCAAGGTTTAACCAAAACTGATACTTCATCATTTCTCATCATAAGATGGTCTTAGGCCCCATTTGCACAACACATTTTTTGAGCTGCGGTTCGGCCATTTGTTTACACGACAACAGCTCGTTCTCTCTGAAATCGAAGGTTTCTGAATCCATGTCTCATAGTGGAGATTTTTGGGGGAACCCCCAGCGGAAGTAAAATGTTCCGCATGAATGAAGTTGCACATGCGCACTACAGGAGGCTACTGTCCCAAGTTTTTCTGCGCTAACAACTGTTATAATAAATGACAGAGAGCAGAGTGTTTTTGTGCTGCTCACCCTTTTCAGCAAAACTAATAAAGTCCGGGGTCCAAAGAGACGTTGATGTATTCACCAGTTTGGCCGTAACTGATCATGCAGGCTCTGCATGCACGATGATGAATACAGCTGAGTCCGGCAGGGTTGCCAGATACCGGTACATTTAAAATGTCTTATTTGCCCCCTCCTTTTCTGTGCACATATTCAGCAAACGCAACACACAACTCATCTTAAATTATCTTTACTCAGTACATATAACCGTTTAGGTCAAAATACTATCATTTTAAGGCTGCAGTATTATACAGGTAGTCCCCGACTTACGAGCGCTCTGACCTACGAGCGTCCGGACTTACGAGCTGGCGAACGAGAAGTAAATTTGTAAAAAATACAGCACTTTTTTGTGTTTTTAGATGAAAGTGTGTTAGCTAACCGTTTGGAAACACGTTTCCGACCATGTTTATGAACGTTTTTGATGAAAAACGAGTGTTCGTAGTAGCGCTAGCATAAATGTTCCAACTTACGAGCGAAAATCCGGACTTACGAGAACATGTGCTTCGTGTTCCAACTTACGAATTTTCGTGTTACGAGCAACTCGCAGGAACGGAACTCGCTCGTAAGTCGGGGACTACCTGTAGCTCATAATTTTTTATTTGGCAACCTGACTGACATTGAAACTACAATGTTTTTGTGTAAACATTTTTTGTTTTGTGTATAAATATAAAAAAAACACAAACGTTTCCAGAGGTTGTTCTTGTGTGAACAACTCCAGGATGAAAGGTGGTAGACAATGTGTATTCTTAAAAGAAACACTAGGCTTTTAATTTGATTTGGTTTCTTTTTGTCTTCGTAGATCCAGAGGGAACAAAGTTACATGTAAGCAGCGTCCTTTCCTCGACACCTCTCCTCCCCCTCCACCGAGATATTCTTGCATCACTCTTCACCCCCGAGGGACAGCCCTATCTACTTGAGGTAACGTGCAGACCAACATGTCGGTGTTATAACATTTTATGTTTGATTTTAAAGGATCGTGTTCACTGATGTCTTCTCTGTCATTGTGAACAGGTGATGTTTGCCATGCGTGAGCTGTCTGGACCTCTGTCGTTGCTGATAGAGATGGTGACTTACTGCTCCTACTGTAACGAAGTCTTCTCCCTGGGAGTGCTGCAGTTACTCAAAGTAAGAAAGCTGTAAAACACCTCCTGTGTGTCGCACATCACGATGGGGTTCTAAATCGTTCTGAAATCTTTTTTATCACAGAGTCAGATGGAGACTGCTCCACCTCATGAGCTGAAGAACGTGTTTCAGATGCTGCAGGATCTTCTTGTGCGTCATTCGTCTTATCACACCATCGCGGTTTAACCTCGTTTAGTTCTCATCCTTTCCATGAATCTTTATTGTCAGGTAGTGGAAGACCCTCTGCAGTCCCAGAGACTCAAGTACGCCTTTGAGTCAGAGAAAGGCCTGTTGGGTACGTCCTCAGATCAATGTGGTGTTGAAGATTAGTAGTCCGTCATTTACTGCAGGGCTTACGTCTGTCCGTCCATCCGTCCCCACACACACACCCCCACACACATTCTGCCGCAATAAGTGAAAATCTGCAAGGTAGTGATGTTATATTTATTTTAGTATATAATATATATATATATATATATG
>JBBPBX010064514.1:0-20227 GCA_038048925.1 Garcialebias charrua | reverse complement strand
CCTTCAGTTCTGAGTCAGCCTCGTCACTTGAATCTTCAAGCTCAGCAAGCTCATCTACAGTGATCACAGAGAAGACGACTGGTTGAAGGACCACCTGATGGCAAAACATGTGAGTTGTGTCAAGGTGGAAAATAGAATGATCCATTTTAAAATTCATTCATTTAAAGGCAAGCTAAAAGTAGCATCAGTCCATCCACCCACCCATCCATCCATCCACCTACACACCCATCATCCATACCCACACATCCATCTGTCCATCGATACATCCATCCACACTTCCATCTATCCACCCATCAATCCATCCACCCACTCATCCATCCGTCCACCCTTCCATCTATCCATCCTTCCACCCATTCATCCACCCACCCATCCATCCATCCACCCACCCACCCATCCATCCATCCACCTACACACCCATCATCCATACCCACACATCCATCTGTCCATCGATACATCCATCCACACTTCCATCTATCCACCCATCAATCCATCCACCCACTCATCCATCCGTCCACCCTTCCATCTATCCATCCTTCCACCCATTCATCCACCCACCCATCCATCCATCCACCCACCCACCCATCCATCCATCCACCTACACACCCATCATCCATACCCACACATCCATCTGTCCATCGATACATCCATCCACACTTCCATCTATCCACCCATCAATCCATCCACCCACTCATCCATCCGTCCACCCTTCCATCTATCCATCCTTCCACCCATTCATCCACCCACCCATCCATCCACCCACCCACCCATCCATCCATCCACCTACACACCCATCATCCATACCCACACATCCATCTGTCCATCGATACATCCATCCACACTTCCATCTATCCACCCATCAATCCATCCACCCACTCATCCATCCGTCCACCCTTCCATCTATCCATCCTTCCACCCATTCATCCACCCATCCATCCATCCACCCACCCACCCATCCATCCATCCACCTACACACCCATCATCCATACCCACACATCCATCTGTCCATCGATACATCCATCCACACTTCCATCTATCCACCCATCAATCCATCCACCCACTCATCCATCCGTCCACCCTTCCATCTATCCATCCTTCCACCCATTCATCCATCCACACATCCATCCATCTACTCATCCATCCATACATACATCCACGCTTCCATCCATCCATCTACTTATCCTGTTGTCCCTTTCCAGGTCAGGGGCAACTGGTGCCTATCTCCAGCACTCACTGTACGAGAGGTGGAGGACATCCATCACAGAGCTAAAAGTATAAAATAAAATATGGACAGCTAAATAGCATAAAGTATGCAGAAGTAGTTTGGTTGCAAAAAAAAAATACTTAAAAATAAAAAACAGGATACCAGCCAGTCAGAATTTTCTGGATCTTGCAGTGACATTCTGCTCATGTGTACAGGTGGCTGGCAGGTTGCATGTTGAGCTGCAGCGAGTCAGTGGAGCTGTTCCTGTGAGTCTTTCCTGGGCGGACGAGTCATCAGAGAATTCCAGTGAATGTAGCTGCTACGAGGTCATGGACACCAACGGAGAGATCGTCCACATGTCCAAAAGGCTCAGCTGCAGGGTAAGAAAGCCCACACCTCTTGGCAGGTTACAACAAAGACTTTAAAAGTCTTTCCTTCTGAGAGAATCGTTGTTTGTCTCGTCCAGGTGAGGATCAAAGAGACCACGGGGCTGCCGCTCAACCTGTCCAACTTTGTCTTCTGTCAGTACACATTCTGGGAGCACAGCGAGCCCACCGTGGTTCCTCCCATGGTCAGCCCTGACAGACCTTCTTCTCGAAGCTCTGACGCTCACTTCACTGTCCAGTTTGATCACTGCAAGGTACAGGAAGAGTCTCTGATGCCTCGATTCTTGTCAGTTTTATTTTCAAATCATCTTTACCCTGACCCTTCTTGTTTTCTCCAGGACTTTGTTGTGCATGTGACAGATGAGTTTTTGGAGTTCATCTCAGATGGAGCTTTGGCCATAGAAGTGTTTGAATGAAGGCAACATTTAAGCATAGACAGAATATGCTATATGATCTGGACCAGTCATCACTCATCTTGGATCACTTCCCTAGATTCTTGGATACACCAGGCTTGGTGAGAAACTCTGAGATTTGATTAACCGAACTTTTGAATTGGGTTTTTTAATGGTATTTTTTATTTTTTTTAGATTGAGCAGGACTTCATCATGCTCTTTGGAGAAGACATCTTGGGGAAGTTCATTGCAAGATGGCCAACATTCTACAAACCAAAGGTCATCACTGTCAGCAAAAGCCTTAGACAGAGCGTTCCACTGGATGACCTTCTGTCTGCTCAGGAGGAATCACGTGATTATGGTATGTACTGATAGATAAATATGTTCAACAGTCTTTTCTATGTATGCATTTTCATGTCGTAATTCTAATGATTGCTTGTGTTATGATTTTATCAGAATGGGATAGCGACTTGGCAGCCATTCTCCTGCTGGTTCATCTATTGCCTCCAACCCCCAAAGGGAAGAAACGTGTAAAAATTAGTGCAACTGAGGCAGCTCATCGTGTTGTGAAGTTCATGAAGTTCATGAAGGTATGTTTTTCACATGCATTATTGCGCTTCACTTACAGTAAATTGATCTCAGTTTTACAAGACTGTATAATGTAAAGTCATTATTTGTTTTTATTTGTATTATAAATTTATAGTTAATTTTGGAGGGGATGGGAGGGATCAAGGTAAATTTTATGACGAAATGGGAAAAAAATTGGTTATGGGAACATAATGTCACAAAGAATTGTATGAGCCTATTAGAACTGATCTTTTCACTGAAGCTCACAAGAGTTTCCTTGCAAGTCACAAGTCACATCCACTTTTGTGGCATGGTCACAGCTAAAGGAAGGTGGAAAGTGTTCTTAATTTGTTGCTTGTGAGGGTCTAAAACCATTATTTCTAATGTGCTGTCTCTCAATCTTAGGTGGGGACAAGCATGGCGACATTCCTTGGCAAAGTTGGATCTGCACAGCCCTTCCTCCTCTGCGTTGGAGAAAAGAAGAGCAGTATTCAAAAGTTCTACATCATCCTGGATCAGAAGCCCATTCCTTGTGTGGTACAGACTGCAGTGGCTGCCTTCGATGAACTTTTTAAGGCGCATTTTGTGTTTGCTGTGTCCTACGATGCAACCCTACTCAACTTCTACAAATTCATCCAAACAACAGTTTATGGGATTGATGCGGCAGCAACAAAGGAGAGCCCCAGAGTCAAGGAAATCAGAGTGAGCATTAACAACATTTAAATATGCCAACATGTTTCATTTGTAAGGTTCAGCACAGACATTCTTCAACTCTTTTTCAGCATTTGAAATTTAGTCATGCTTTGTATCCAGGCCACAAATTGCGTTTGAAATGTGAGGAACATAGCTGTTCATCAGTTTTTTTACACGTATTCTGGGTTCAAGAAGCACTTGGTGAAAGCACATGGAGACACTATTGCCATAGACTCTGTTCATGTGGACAATGTTGGAACAGATGGTGTTGAGACCCATGATGTTTGTGCCGATGACCCGTTGAGTACTACTTCTGTTCGTCAAGAAAGTCTTCCTAAAAAGTGGCAGTTAATGGACATGTGTAGCTCTGTTGCCCAAGTTCAAGCAGCTGGAGTTTCTGAAAATATTGTGCAGTCTTTAACTTGTTCAATGGAAGAGGTTGTTAATTATGTTCATATTCAAGCACAGGATGCTGTTCTTGCATGTTTTTCATCTGAAGTGAATGAGCAAACCTTAAACAAAGTCAAATACAGGTAGTCCCCGATTTACGAGCGAGATCCGTTACAACGAGGCGCTCGTAAACCGGAAATCTCGTAATTTGGAACGGTTGCCATGTCTCTCGTAAGTCCGAAATTTCGCTCGTAAATTGGAACGGTTTCGCTAGCGCGACTAAAAACACTCTATTTTCATCAAAAAACTGCTTATGAGTGCATAAAAATGATCGGAAACGTGTGTCCATATGTTTATCTAACTAACTGTGGTGAAAAAACACATGAAAACTCAGTATTTTTTGCGTTTTTTCCAAAAATTCGCCAGCTCGTAAGTCTGGAACCTCGTAGATCAGAGCGCTCGTAATTCGGGGACTACCTGTAATGTGTTGAGAACATGAAAAATCTATTCACACACCTTAACACTGAAACAAAGAGGCAAAGGTATATATATATATTTTTTTTATGGAAAATTGTTGAACCAATAGAGCATGTTCTTGGAGTGTGTTATGATACACATTTGCATAAAACAACAGGTGTTTACAGTCAAATTCCTGTTAATTACAAATTTATGTACAGTATGTACCTATTTTAGGAACTGTTGAGTCATTGTTTACTAACGAACTAGTACTTGCTTTCAACAAGTAAAGAGCCATAAAGATGGGATCTATAGAGACATCAGTGATGGTTCTTATTCCAGAAATCACTCATTATTTTCAGAGCAAGAACATGATCTCCCAATAAATACTGTACAGTTGTATTACGATGATTTTGAAATGGCAAATCCACTGGGACCCAAAAGGGGTTCACATAAACTTGGCTGTATTTATTTTATTTGTGACTGCTAAAGTCATTTAGAGTGTTTAGATGATCATCTGAATGCTTTCAGAATAGATGGTGGATGATGTGTTTGCTATTATTTGTGTCGCTAATCTGATATACTGTATTATCAGCCTTATGACAGGCAATTTTCGGCTGATAATGATGAAAGAAACATATTGTGCCCCGCTACTGTTTTATATGAGCTGAGCATCGAAGGTCTGTAATACTGAAATGGGTTTAATAAAAGTTGAACTTTCCATTTCTGAGTATTTTTTTTTAGAAAATTTTTTCCCATTGGATTTGGTTGATGTTGACACCTTGTGGTGTCAATCATTTACCTTTTCAACACCGCATTATGTTTATGATTAACACTGTTCAGTGTTAATCATAAACATAATGCGGTGTTGAAAAGGTAAATTATTGACACCTTGTGGTGTCAGTCGTTTACTTTTTCAACACCGCATTATGTTTATGATTAACACTGAACAGTGTTACTTTTAACATTATATTTTAACACTAACACTGTTGCAATGTTAATGTGACACTAGCTATTGTTGAATATTAACAATGTCTGGTGTTAATTTAACAAAAAATGGGTGTTAAACTTTTAACACTTTCGAAAGTGTTACTTTAACACCAGCTGACTTGGACACATATAGACACTTTTCCGGTGTTAAAATTAACACTGAGGGTGTTAATTCAACACTTGCATTTTTACTGTGTACATAGTTGTGGAAAAAGTGGTCAAAAATTCAACTATATTAATTGTAAAAGTTCACAGTAGATTAAATCCTAAACGAGGGTGCAGCTGCTTAGGTGGGTGGAAATCGGGCCGAGTCGTGTACAATGTGAATGAAGGTGAATGGTGGAAAATACACGACTTTAAAAAAATGGCCACATACAATTATTGTTTGGCTTGTTGGTCGCTTGGGTGAAAACACTTAAAAATTCAAGAGACTAACTGAAAATTCATCGTATTTCCTTCCATTTTCTAGCAATTTTGAGACACTTTCTCATCTCCAACTGTTACAACGCAGTGAAATCCTGCCTTTAGGATTTTCATGTCCTGGATGACTGACAGTCTATACTAACATATGCCTGTAGTAAACATCAACCGAGAACTGGCAAAATAAACCAAAAAAACTGTAAACTGTTCTGAATGATGGTACAGGAGTGAACCACCTTATCAAGTATCTGAAGGTGTTTATTTCTTTTAGTTTTTCTGCTGTTTGTAGAAACATTACTGTAGATATTTGCAACATATTAAGATACAAGCACTCTTTATTTACTTGTGTAACGGTGGATTTAAATAGTGCTCAGTTAACCGTTTTCCCTTCTTCCCTCAGCTGTCCTCTAACTGTCACTACGCAGGGTCTAATGAAGCAAGAACATCTACGAATGATCTTAAAAACCCAATTAAATATTAAAGCACACACTTTTCTGCAAGATAACCCATTTGAGCCTTTTTGTGGCATCCAGGCTCATTAAAATAAATTTTATTTTTTTAGCTAGAGCATGGAAGAGATGAGCTCTGTAATTTGATTTATTTTTTATATTTTTTTTTAGCTCCAGTAAGGTAAATGAATAATGTGAGATTTACTCGAGTTGTTTTCAGTGGTTTGAAGTTCTTCCCCATTAGGACAAAAGATGTGGGGACAAAGAGTTTTGTTCACGACTTAAGGAAAATAAACAAAAAGCTGTTTTTAATCAGGCAATTTAGTTATTTATTGACTAAACAGCTCAAGTAAAGAAATATAAACTCACACAGGTACCTTATGCACATTTCTAACTCCCATACGATGGTGTGGATTTAAGCATTTAACCACCTAATAAGCTTTCAACGGTACCTGGACTTGCAAGACTGAGGTGAAGGTTTTTGCATCTTCTGTAACTCCTCCGATATAAAGAGGTCTGGTGAATACAGGTGGGTGGTCATTCTCATCCTTGACATCGATCAGCACCTTGGCTGTGTTACCTAGAACAAAAATACACAATGTGATGCATTCTGCTTTGGCCCTAAAAAGTACACACATTTTCACATAAAGTAGCAAATTTTGGTCCGAAATTGACATATTTCGTCACTATTCCAATCTGGGCCAAATATCAGCAATAAAAACAAGCAGCAGCATCTTGCTGAACTGCAGATACAGACATAGATCTACAGACTTCAGCCATGCCTACAACAGCTGCATTCACAGCTGGTGGCTCATCTGTACTGAGCAACTGTTCCACTCTGCCTGCAGGCGATGATGGTGACAAGTCAAACTTTTATCTTCTTCAGCTGCTTTCTTTCTGTACATGTCATCCAGGTGTTCACATGTGCAGTTAGACAAGTTAAACTTATACTAAAATAAATAAAGTATATAAAATTAAACCAATATCAGAATCAGCTTTATTGTCATTACACAGAAGCACAACTAAATAGCATTTTCAGTACAGACCATCCAAGAACAACATCAACAACAACTGGAGACAGAGGTGATTGAGGCCACCACCTTGAGAGGTGCAGCCTTATTTTCAGATAAGGAAAAAGAAACATGAGGGGGAAGGTAGGTGTAAAAAAATCAAATCTTGTACTGTGTCCTACGGAACGCAGTATGAGAGTTGCAAAAAATGACCTTAGCGCAACATAAAAAGCACAAAAATAGACATAATACATATGCGTGTGGAGTGGGTAGGGGTCCCAGCATGACTGCCTTGTGAGCGACACATCCCTTTGGTGCCTTCACATCTCCTAGGTTGCTGCACCAGGGGAGGCAATGAGGAAGGCCAGTGAAGGCATGAGTTTGAGGGGAAGTCATAGCACAGTCCAGAGCCATAAACCTGATGAGAGATGTTTGTTTATCAGCCAGCTTGGTTGAGCTCTGACACTGTTCCATGTCCTTGGGGATGGGAGGGGATGATGAGGGAATCAGATTGTCTTGTTTCCATAACATCCAAGGAGACATTGAGATAGTCAGCCTTCCCAGGCCAGATCCAGATTTCAACATTGTTTTGGGTCAGGCTGAACGCTTTAATTTCCACATCTGTCTTTAACAGTCTCGCTAGTACAGTACATGTCATGGCGACTCCAAACAGCTGAATTGTGATTACTTAAGTAATTAACTTAATATTCTACAGCTTTGAAAAAAAGTATATATTATATGTTTTTAAAGTTTTATGTGCATTTTTAATGTTTCAGAAAAACCAAATAGAAAATTGTGACAATGAACTCTGATGCTTTATCAAGACTGAATAGATTTAAATGATAAGTGGATTTATAGAGTGCTTTCTATCCAAACATGATTCTAAAAGCTCTTTAGAGCACAATCTGTGCCTTCATTTGCCCATCCACACACACCTCTAATACATCTCTTCAAATCTAATCTGAGTAAATTATTTTAGAGAGACTAATCGGTGCTTTAGATTACATTCATACACCAATGGGACACATATCAGAGGCAATGAGGGGTTCAGTGTCTTCAGTGTCTTGCCCAGGGACACTTTGACAAATGAGTGCATTGGTGAAATCAAATCCTCAACTTTCTCACTGGGAGACGACTAACCACGTAGCCACAGCTGTCATTGATATATTTGGCAAAATGTCATTATAAGTTTTAGTACTGGCTGAGTAAATTATCCTACATCCAAAAACAGTGGTTTTTGAAATGTGTTCTGCAATTGTTTATTTTTTTACTTATTTGAAGCTGATCAATTTCGAAATAATCTAAACTACAGTTGGTGCCAGTGAAAAATGTTTTGTCAGCAACTGTAAAGCTGCAAACAACAACAACAGAAGATAATTTAGGCATTTCTGAATTTGGAACATTTTGTCCCAATTCATAAAATGAACAAAAGTATAAATGAAACACTTTTGTTTTTGCTTCCATTTTTCATGAGCTGAACTCAAAGATCCAAGACTTTTTCTACATGCACAATAGGCCTTTTTCCTACTGTTCATAAGTTTGTGCAAATCTATGTTAGTGAGCACTTCTCATTTGCTGAGATAATCCATCCACCGGACAGGTGTGGCATATCAATATGCTTTTTAGACTGCAGGGTTTCTGCACAGGTGTGCGGACCACAGTAAAAGGCTAATCTAAAATGTGCAGTTTTACTGTATTGGGGTTGGCCGGGGAGGGGATGGGTTTGTGTGTGTGTCAGAAAATCAGTCAATATCTTGTGTAACCACCATTTGCAGTGCAACACATCTCCTTCACATAGAGTTGATCAGGTTGTTGGTTGTGTTGGTCCACTCCTCTTCAATAACTATGCAAAGTTGCTGGATATTGTCAAGAACTGGAACATGCAAGCACTGGGATGAGAAAGTTCATGCTCAATAATCCAGGTACAAAATCCAATAATTCTCAGTTGAGTCATCTGGACAGTTTCTTTTTTTATAGAAACATTTCACCCTCCATCTGCAGGGCATCATCAGTCAGAGGAGTTCCAGCAAACTGTTTCCCCACCAAGCAGTAAACACCTTAAGTGGCCCAAACAGTTTGCTGAAGCCAAGATATTGGTGAAGATTCTCAGTCGTCCAGGACATGATAAAATCAAAAAAGGCGTTCAATACAAGATCAACTGGACTTTATTTGTTACAGAAGACGTTTCGACTCTGGATGGAGGTCGAAACGTCTTCTGTAACAAATAAAGTCCAGTTGATCTTGTATTGAACGCCTTTTTTGATTTGAAGCCAAGATGGTTTCTGGAGGCCGTCCTGTCCCTCATCGACTCCTCCCAGGCAGGCAGCCACAGCCAAAGTGGTTCAAGGCAAGAACTGGGATGTTTTCAGCTTCCAGGAATCATGTACAGATCCTTGCCACATGGGGCTGTCCATTATCCTGCTGCAACATGAAGTGATGGTTGTGGATGAATGACTCAATGGGCCTCAGGATTTTGTCATGACATCTCTGTGCATTTAAAATGCCATCAATCAAATGCACCTGTGTTTGTTGCCCATAATGTATACCTGCCCAGACCATAATCCCAGTGCCACCGTGGACCACTCGATTCACTCGATGACTTCAGCAAACTGCTCACCCACACAACACCATGCACCATTGAATGTGAGCATTGCTCACTCAAGTCAGGTACAACAACAAACTTCAGTCAGGTGGAGTTCCTGATGAGAATGACGAGCATGCAGATGAGATTCCCTGGGACAGTTTCTGACATTTTGTGCAGAAATTCTTTGGTGATGCAAACAGACTATTGCAGCAGCTTTCCGGGGGCTGGTCTCAGACAATCTTGGAAGTGAAGATGCTGGATGTGGAGGTCCTGGACTGGTGTGGTTACACATGTTCTGCGATTGTGAGGCCAGTTGTACGCCAGTTGTACGGCCAAATTCTCTGAAACTCCTTTGGAGATGGCTTATGGTAGATAAATGAACATTCAATCCATGGGAAACAGCACTGGTGGACGTTCCTGCAGTTATCATGCCAATTTATGCTCCCTCAAAACTTCAACATCTGTGGCATTTGTGCTGTGTGATAAAAAACACATTTTAGAGTGGCCTTTTATTGTGGTCAGCCTGAGGCACACCTGCGCAGTAATCATGCTGTCTAATCAACATCTTGATATGCCACATCTGTGAGGTGGATAGATTATCTCAGCAAAAAAGAAGTGCACACTAACACAGATTTACACTAATTTGTGAACAATATTTGAGAGAAAAGGCCTTTTGTGTTCATAGAAAAAAATCTTGGATTTCTGAGATCAGCTCATGAACGCAACAGTTTTGCATTTATGTTTTTGTTCAGTATAATTCATCATCAGGCTTGTCATTTTCTCCAACTGGTCCAGAAGTTGTTTTTTATATTTTAAAAACATCTTTAAATTGAATATTTGTTTGCTTATTAATTTAGACAATCCCAGATTGAACAATAATTAAATCAAAGTGAAGATTCAGAGAATATGTTGGTTTCTTTAGCACAAAAAGCCCTCACCGAACATTTTTTATGAATCTGACCAATTCATTTAATTAGGTTTTGGATTAATTATATGTTAAACCTAAATTTGAGTATATATAATTATGTTTCATATTTTGAGTGAGCAAATCTCAAAGCTGGACTGTGCAATTAGATTAGTCCTAAACTAGATTACTTTTTCCTTGTATACCGCTGAGATTAACATTTTGTGACTTAATGTAAACAAACTGAATTTAAGTTTTCATTATCAAACACACATTCCCACTTCAAACCTTATTAGGCAAGTATTAAAATATTTAATGAATTCTCAAATCCTCTTTGATGAATTCTTCTCCTCTTCTGTACACAAATCCCCCACAAATCCCTTAACAAGTATAAAAAAAGAAATAAAAAATGAAAGCATGCTGTGGGAAAAAAACAAAAAAACTTCTCAAAATCTTTTTAAACTACTGCTATTTAATCAGATATTTGAGAAACGTGTAAAGAAAAGTCACTAATGCGGAATTTGTAAATACTGTAGATATTGTCATATTCCCAAGGCAAATATGTTCTAGATTAATATCAGTTTCTATCATATTGTTATTGATTTTTCACAATGATTTTATTCATTTAAACAAACTTTTTTCAAATGACCAAATTTCCAATTTATCTTGTGATTTAGTCATATCTAGTGCAAGATAAAACTTTTAATTGAAGAGAGATGTCTCGTTTTCAGAGGTGGTGACTTGAAGCGACTCATTCATCTAATCTTGTTCTAAACAGGAAGTTTTGAATTGTACACATTGAAAACACAAACCTAGTTCTGTAGGCTCTTACTACCTTACTATTATGAAAAAACTCAGGACAGTGTTACACCTTTACTATTTTATGCTTATGTGTATTAAATGTTTTAGTGTTTAGTGTTTAGATGGTTACTGTTGCACCGAGGGACTGAGAGAAACGCAATTTCGGTCCTGTGTATGTCCTGTACATATTGCAGTTCTGACAATAAAGTTGACTTTGACTTTGACTTAGAAGGTGAATCTCAGGGTCTGGTCAAGTTTTCCAATAATACACAATGCCAGAACATCTAATCACCATCCTCACTTAAATTTTAAGCAGGATTCACATCCTGTTAGAAACCCATCGATTTGATTTCTGCTCAAATACTGTATGCATAAAAGAGGCTGAACATTTTCTCTAGATGACACTGCTTTTATTCCAGGAGATTATTAAAATTCAAATGGTTTAAATGAAATAAGAACACCATGTGGTAAACACCATAATTAAAGAAAATAAGAGAAAGCCATGGAGTAGAGCTTCAATTAAGAACAGATATGTTTTGAAAAGAAGCAGGAGAGATCAGAGGAAGAGAGAAAAAATGCATCCAAGATGAGACGAAAAGAAAAAGCAAGAGAATAAAAGAATTTGAGGCTAATTAGATCTCTTTTCACATTAGTTCTAATTATAAATGAAAGCACAATAATAGTGTTTTGTCTGCATTTCTTCTTGAAAGGAACAACTTGAACAGATTTAATGTTGATCTGGACAGCAGGGGTCATTCTGTGGAAAAATCAATCCCAGCAGTTCTTCCTTTGATTTTATCCTCAAATGGTGTCCCTATTGAGTTTGTCGATTCCTACAAATATTTGGGTATCCTGGTCGATTCGCATCTCTCTTTTAAGCTTCACGTGGAAAACTTGGTAAAGAAACTGAAAGTTAGACTGGGTTTCTTTTTCAGAAACAGATCATGTCTAACTCTGAATGCTAGGAAACGCCTTGTAGCTGTGACTTTCCTTCCCTCCATTGATTACGGTGACATTATTTACATGAACACTCCTACAAGCACCCTGCAGATGTTGGATGATGTCTATCATGGTGCACTAAGATTCATAAATGTCTGTAACTACCATACCCACCATTGCACCCTGTATTCATTGGTTAACTAGACGTCATCAACCTCACGCAGACTTCCACTGGTACATTTTCATCTTTAAATCACTTCTTGGTCTGCTGCCCTCATACATCTCCTCCTACATGTCTCTGCGTGAGTGCAGCTACAGCGTGCGCTCTCAGGACATGATTACATGCAGTGTCCTCTCAGTGAGGACTGAACTAGGCAAAAGGGCCTTCTCCTACTCCGCTCCTGTTTCCTAGAATATCTGGCAAAAAGATCTGAAGCGCTCGACCTTGACCTCTATAAGTGGCTTCAAACATCTATTAAAGGGGACCACATATTCAAAATGCACTTTTTAATGTTTTTTTTTACTCAACTTTGGGTATTTACTTCATAAAAAACAGTCCTAAGGCCAAAAAAATGCACCCAGTGGTTTATTTACTCTAAGTTTATTTATTTTACTGTGATAAGATAGGTTTCGTTTTCAAATCATCGCGCTTGTGACGTCACAAGCGCCAGGACAACCCACCTCGAACCTGAGTCCAGCCCCTCACCTAGCAACCCCTGGTGCGGCTCAACCCACTTCAGTATAAAATATGTCACGGTTGCCAAGCAGTTTTGGAGCTGACCCGGCGGTCATTTATTTATTTATTCATTCATTTAGCCCCCGGGGGGGCCTGCCACGCAGCACATCTTGAGTAAAACCAGAATGTTTTATTACCTTGTTTGAACTCTGTCTCGTTGAAACTGTGCACACACACACACTCTCGCGGGGCGACAGTCTGAAACGTACAAGCACCACTGATCGATATACTTTTCAGATTAGCAATTTATTTATTTTAAGAATACCTTTCACTTCATCAAAATCTAATCAAAACTCCAGCGTTCTAAAAGTAGGTGGTTGTATTTGTTTCTTATACGATGAAGGACTGCTTTTGTTCAACTGCCAGCTTGGGTCTGTGAGATAAATGGCTGGTGTGGCACCCAAAGGACTGGGGTTCGCTTCCTGGCCACGGCATCTTTTTTTTTTTTTTTTTTTCGGAGAGATCGGGTGAGGGCTGCAGGGAGCTGCTGGCTTTTGAGGACCGTGTGGGTCCGGTGACGGTCAGAGGTTGCCTCATACGGATAAATTAACTGGAAACACTCGGTGAACTTTGTGTGTGTCTGGATTGGATGTGCAGCCGCGGATCGAAGCGCCGCATGCAACTAGCGGAGCTACGCGGGCTGTTTGTTACCGAAGGAGGAGGAAGAGCTAATTTTAGCCTCGGATTCGGGAGGGCATGATAAAAGGAGCAGCTAATGGCGGCGCGCACACAGCTTTCGGTAAGTTATCTTAAGCTAGCACTAACAGTAAGTCAAATGAGTAATAAAAAAAAGCTAATTTTAAAACAACAACAGATTTGAGATACTGGCTGTTACAGAGGGCGGAGTTAATGTAAACAGAGTTTTGACGGGCGTGGACTTCAGAGCTCATTATCATAAACAGGTCGTTTAGAACGGAAGTTAGAAATGGCAGAATTAAAAAGGGTATAATTTATTATCTAAGAATTATTTTGTGTATTAAATTGAATGAACAGGGTCTGGATAGCACACAGACATACCATAAAGATTTTAAAAACCCATTTGAGGTCCCCTTTAAGTTCCTGGGAAAAACCCATGCAGACACAATTTTGTTTTTAGTTTTCTACATCACCTTTTCATTCAACCTTTATTTATACAGGTTAATCCGATTGAGCAAGGGGACTCATTTACAAGAGAGACCTGAATTTTAACAAAGAGTGAACAGTGGACAAATATAACAACAGACAATCATAAAGGATGTTCTATACAATTATTAATATTTTTATTTTTTATTTTTAACAAGTGAAAATAAAATAATAACTAAAATGATAATTAAAAAGAAAAACAACAAAAAAAAATTCAAAAATAAATAAATAACCAGCTACATTGCAAGGCGGTGTAGAAAACTAAAAACCGGAACATGTCTGCATTGGTTTTTCCCAGGAACTTAACAAATTGTTAAAAGCCACTTAGAGAGGTCAAGGTCAAGAGCTTCAGATCTTTTTGCAAGATATTCCAGGAAACAAGAGCGGAGTAGGAGAAGGCCCTTTTGCCTAGTTCAATCTGCACTGAGGGGACACTGCACGTACGTAATAATGTCCTAAGAGCGCATTGTCACGTAGGAGTCATGTAGGAGGAGATTACAACCTAGCTATTTTTTGTTACTTTTTAAAATACCATTTTATTTTCACTTGCTATTCTAAATTTGTATGCATCCTTTATGATTGTCTATTTTTCTTTGTTGTCCACTTTGTCATCACTCTTTGTTAAAACCAGGTTTCTCTTGTAAACAAGTCCCGAAGCTCAATGGGATGAAACTGTATAAAAAAGGTTGAATGGAAAAGAAAAATAATAACTTTACGGGCGTTAAACAGCTTACTAGCATATTTGGATATGTTGGGTGCTGCAAACCAGGTTGATATTCCAAAATAAGTTCTGTACAAATATGATATACACCAAGTAGCAAGAAGACAAGCATGAGAATGATAGTAAAAAACACAGCTGACAAGATCAACAAAGACAAAATATAATATAGTACACAGAAAAGATGAGAAGTCAAGGACAGATCCTGTGTGAGGTCACAAAGAAAGAGCTTCAATAAAAAAAGTTAGAGGAACAAGAGAGTAGGTTCACCTCTCAAGATGACTAAAAGCCCTGCAACATTAAAGCAAGCTGCCTCATATACAGTAGTTGCCATCTAGCTTTCGCCTGCGTCGAAGCTTCAGAGTAAGAAGATGAATAGAAAAGCCTTGGAGTGCCTGCATTTCAACAGATGTCACACTTCACATGGACGCAGGCAAAGATCTACTATCACAGACCAAACACCAAGAGACTAATGTTTCAGGGGCACATGCACACTTTCAAAGAACCTGCATTGTTGCACGGGTAACATTGGCAGAACTTGAGCTGCTGGACCCATGAGGCCCATATCTGTCCGCCTGCACTGTGAGCCACCAGCATTGAATAGAGCAGATTGTTGGACTGATACGTCCAGAGTTATTGAGCTTTACTGAACAACATGGCTGTGAATGATGCGTATCCTCTGCAGTCGGTATAGAAGTTCAGCTGTGTTATAAGTTTTGTAATGCGGTTTCATTTCCATAAATGCAAGAGGAATAGAGTCTAAGGTAAGAGTTAGTAGCATATGAAAAAGTCATTCACTTCAACTATCAGGAGTCTGAGGATGAATTTCTTATTTTCTACATGCACCAATGGCTTTGTAATTCAAAGTATCATGGATAAAATATTCCACAATACAGTAAAATGGTACACCCAACAAGCTGACCCACCACCAGTTGCTGCAAGTACACCTGTACGCAAAAAGACACTAAGCAAATTGCCATATTTAAGTTGCATTACTAGTTATTAAGACTTCAGCTTACGATACATTTTTTTGTGTTAGTGGTAAAATATCAGCACTAATTTCTAAGGTGATAATTCTACTTAAAGATACATTAAATGGTATAACTTGTACTAATTTCTTCCGTTTACAATTGTTTTTAAATGTTTTGGCCTAATTTTAATCCATGTTAAAGAATATAAATAAAAACACCCAATGTAATGATCTTATTGTTCCTACTTTCCTTTGCTCTCAGACAGCAGGCTTACTAAAGTTTCTAAAGATAGAACGAAAGAAAGCATTCAGTTATCAGGCTCCGCTATTGTGGAATCAGCTTTGAGTTTCTGCCCATGAGGCCGACACTTTGTTTACCTTTATGGCTAGATGCAAAACTTTCCTTTTTGATATATCCTATAGATAGGGTTGGCTTGGGTTTCCTGATTAATCCCTTAGGTGTGCTGATATAAGCTTAGACTGCTGGAGGACAAATTTACCACATTTCCTAACTCTTCACTCTCTTTACTTTTTGGTTTCTTTACTGTGTTTTTGTCTTTACTTTTTCTACTCTTCGTATGTATATTTGTTATTGTTGCCGTTGCCACTGACTTTACATTCTCAGCCTTTCTTCCCTTGGAAACTACGGTAATCCTGCTAGGACAGCTCATATCCTTTTGTTTTAAAACGTGCCTCCGAAAAATGTTCCCTTACCCTCACATATGGTAAATGGACTGTGCAGGTTGTCCCCAACTTACGAGCGAGTTCTGTTCCTACGAATCGCTCGTAAGACGAAAATTCGTATGTCGGAACCCGAAATACGTGTCGCTCGTAAGTCCGGATTTTTGGTCGTAAGTCGGAAAATGTATGCTAGCGCTGCGCCGAACACCCGTTTTTCAACACAAACATACATACTGGTTCATAAACATGCACAGAACTTTGTTTACAAACGGTTAGCTAACACACTTTCATCTGAAAACACATACCAGTGCTGTATTTTCTGTACAACTTTACTGTTCGTTAGTCCGCTCATAAGTCCGGAACGTCGTATGTTGATGACGTCGTAAGTCGGGGACAACATAGCACCTTTCTTTCTAATCAAGATACGCAAAGTGCTTTACACTACAACCTGTCCTCATTTACCCATTCATACAGCACTCTACTAGATCTCTACAAAGTTAATTGAACAAATTATTCTAAAGAGACTAATCAAAGCTTTATCACATTCATACACTGATGAGACACACAACGGAGGCAATGAGGGGTTCAGTGTCTTGCCCAGGGACACTTCGTCATGTGACAGCTGATGGATTCGAACTCCCAACTTTTGCATTGGAGGACGACTGCTCTAACCACTCAGCCACTGCCGCCCCACAAGATATCACAAGAAGAACTGGAACACTCCAGCTAGATTTGAAATTTAGGAATGTTTCTTGTTGGTCCCACTTGAGATGCACAACCTAATTGAAGTGGCAATTTCTTTGTTACGCCACACTGTTCCACTAATCCGTGTACAAGTGCTGCACTGCAAGCCTCAGTCCGACAAACCCTGTCATTTGAGATATAACAAGAGCACACTTACTTTTTGAGGGAGCTCGAAGGTTGGAGGACACCACTCTCATAGAATCAGCCTCTACTTTCAGGACGTAGCTGGAATTAGTTTCGTAATCCAGAGGTTTGGCTGTGGAAATCTTTCCTGTAGTTTTATTTAGTGTGAATACATCTGCAGAAAACAGAGCAATAAAAAAAATACATGGAAAAAAGTTCCTGTACAAGGAGGTTAGCTAGTGAGTGAGCAATGTCAGTTTGAAGTTTTAAAGAGAGAGGAAAAAAGAAGATGTCTAGCGTTCCCTGAGCTGTTGTCAGGGATGGTTCAACCAAGAAGAAGCTTTAACAGATGGCAAAAGCTGGTGCACAAGAGAGACTCCCAACAGGAAAGCTCCCAGCACACTCACCTCCATCATTGCCTTCAACGATGGAATACACGATTGTTTGATTGACAGCCGCTGCCGTGATGACTCCCACCAGGGTTCCGATGGCAGCCTCCTCACTCACTGGTGGAAACCTGGGAATGGATCAGTCAGTCAGCACCAACGGAAAACAACTCAAGTGTGCATGTGTGGACGGCTGACCCACTTCTCTTCAAAGGGTAACTGAGAGCTGGCAGGTTAAATACAGCTGAGAATTTAATCTGTAAAGCATTCGTGTTTTTCACCCCACTGGTAAACCTGGCAGCGGTTTGACTAAAAAGTATTCAAGCTGTGTTCCAATTCAAAAGAGAAGTGCGGGAATGAGGTAGCACCAAAAATAAACACATTTTTTTCTCTCCATTATTTTGGTTTAATCATTAAAACGATGTTTCGTCTAATTAATTTGTACTCATCAGAGCTGTAGAACTCTGGCAGGCACGCCATTAGTGATGGTTGTTTATGTTTTTCAGTCTCACACTGACTAAATTAGCACATTTTAAAGCAGTGGCAGTGTTCATTCATTCTTCCTGCTTTGTCCTCACCTCATGGATTGTTCAAGAGACCACCTCAGCATTAAAATGTTATCTCATCACCTCTTCTGCCTCCCTCAGAGTTCATTGCTTATTTTCTTCAGTCCATGTGGTGTTTATTCAGATGCAGCAAACAGCTCAATGATATTGTAATGAGGTTTCTACCTCAGTGTAATTAAATATGTTTAAAACTGGCTGAGTTGGGGCCATTTCAGTGCTAATTTGGTGGTCATCTTGAGTTGGATTGGCTGAAAATGTTACTAAGCGGTAGATGTACACCCACTGATGATGTTCTGCCACAATAATTAAAAGTCATCCAGTGGTTGATGAGATATTTTGTTAACAAACACATACACACATGTACAGTACATAAACATCATCTTAGTAAGGTAAGGAAATTCTACCACTGCTGTTCATTGTTCTTTAGTTTTAGCAGGTCGCTTTCGTAAATGAGCCCATGAGGTTCAAAAGATTTACCTGACTAAATAAAGGTTGAATGAATGAATGAAAGGTGAAACTAAATACATTGCTTTTCCTGTGGAAATGCAGTGTGAATGTTTATTGTTCAAAACATGCTGCAAAAAAGCTGAAATTAGCTAAAAAGACATGCTAAATTGTTGCTGAAATGGAAGAACAAGCCTAAAATAGCAGAAGAAACTGGAAAGAACATGGGTATAAATAAGCAGAAATGAGCACAAAATTAGGACACTGGCAAAAAGAAGATGCTGAAATTAGAAAAAAAAAAAAGCTAAAATGTAGTTGAAAAGGCAGAAAGAAGTTTAAACTGCCAGAAGAAAGCGGAAAGAGCTGACATTAGGTAAAAAATGTGGAATTAGCTGAAAAGGTTCGAATTAGCATAACAGAGCTAAATAGTAGCTGAAATAGCAGAAAACCCTGAACGGAGCATAACAAGCTAAAATGATCATAAAGAAGTTAATTAGGTTGAAAGTAGCAGAAATGACCACAGCCAAAATTAGCTAAACAATGCTAAGGTACCTGAAAAGGTAGAACAAGCTTAAGTTAGAATAGAATAGAATAGAATACAAACAGCCTAAATTCAAGTGTAACAGCAGCAACAGATAAAAAACATTCACACAAAAATTTCCTAAAATAAAAAGTTATCAAAAGAAAGCAGAAAGAACACATTTACCTTAGACAGAAAGCCGCATAAATGAGCACAACAAAGTGGAAATTATTTGAAACAAAAAGCTGAAATTAGCATTAAACAGCTAAATAGCTGACAAAGTAGAAAAAGCTGAAACTTGCATAAACAAGATGAAAGAAGCATAATAAGCTTAAATCAGCAGAAAGAAGTTTGAAGAAGTATAAAAATGTTTCAGTTGGTAGAATGAATCTGAAAGGAGCACAAAATGGCTAAAAAAACAGCTAAAATTAGCTGAAAGTATCTGAATACAAATTTAAATTTGCACAAAGAAGCTGAAAGAAGCAGAACTGGAATAAAATATGAAAGGAGCAGTAAAAGGTTGTAAACAGATCTAAAGATCTGAAGGATGTAAAATGAGTTCAATTCATTTTCTACAACAATACATTTGGCAGAAAAGGTTAAATAGTTCAAAAAGCTAAAGTCGCACCAATACCAAAAGTCTGAAAAAGCTGAACATTTTGATTTATGATTTGTGGCAATAGCTTGAAAACTGCGGGACGAGAATTGCGCTGAAAAACGTACGGAGGAAAAATGGATCACAATAGTGTGAATGCTTCATAAACATTCACACAATCACGCAAAATAATACTTGTTCACAGAATTTAATAAAACTCCCTTTTGCCAATTTTAAAAAGATTGTTCATATTTATAGACTGTAGCTGCAGTGGTGGTTGATCACATAGGACTGTTAACCAGAGGACTTTTTATTTATTGTCTGAAAGATTACTTTTTTTAAACACAAAATTCTGTGAAGCTTTTCTTGTAGACGGTAGAACTCATTTCAAATTGTGCTAAAGTTTGAAACATCCCTCATTTTTTTATGCTTCGCTTCCA
>JBBPBX010064513.1:0-20227 GCA_038048925.1 Garcialebias charrua | reverse complement strand
CACCGTGCGCCACCCGCGCGTGGCCCCCCGTCCCACGTTCACCACCGTGCGCCACTCGCGCGTGTGCCCCCCGTTCCACGTCCACCACCGTGCGCCCCCCGGCGTGGCGCGGCCACCCCCACCCCCTGTGCCCCGCGCCACACATGTCGACCATCGTGCGCCCCCCGGCGTGGCGCGGCCACCCGTGCCTCGCGCCACACATGTCAACCACACACACACACAGAAGTGGGTCTGAGCGGCTCAGATGAATGAAGCCATTGTCAGATCAAACCATTTATTCTTGATTTCTGATACTGTACGACCCACGGGAGAACATGCACTATATTAATATGAAGTTAACTGTAGTTTCGACACACTTTAAAATGCTTCTGTTCAAAAACACATCCGACACTTGGGGGGGGGGGGGTAGGCGTACCCACAGCTCTTCTGAAGTGAAACTATAATGTACAGTTGTTTACACTAAAATTAAAAATATTTGACCATCCGACACTTGCGGGGGGGGGGGGGGTAGCGGTGCAGCGACTGAGAGCAGAACTCCGAACGCGTAAATTTCTTTTTACTTCTTGATTTTGAATGAATGGACACTTCCTGCTGTCTGAGGCAGGAAAGTAGCCTTATATGGTGTTTTGAGGGGTGGGAATTATGTAAATAAGCTCTCGGCGTGCACGCGCAGGTGGTTAGAACAGGTAGGATTCATCATATTTGCGCAGCTCATTTACACACATTTTCTGAGGATAGAAGACTTTGTTGAATCTGACGTGGCATGTTCGTATGAACGCTTCGTAAGAACAAAAGTAAGAGAAATTTAGGAAAATAATACAAACATGTTCATGAATGAGGCCCAATGATTCCAAATAAACCTTCAAATGAATGGTTTAAGTCCTTGGATTCTTTCATATCTAAATTCCTTTGGAAAAACAAAACTCCACGTATTAGCTTAAAAACATTACAGAAATCTAAAGAAACCGGAGGATTAGAACTTCCAAACTTTTATCACTACTATTTAGCCAGTAGGTTACAATATATCTCAAAATGGCTAAATCCAAATGCACTAGATGTTACTTGGATAGACATAGAGCAAACTTTATGTAATAATATTAGGATTTCAGATTTGCCATTTATTAGCACAATTATAAAAAAAACATGTTTGCTTTAAAAGTATCAGTATTAGCTCATCTCTGACAGCATGGTGGGGGTATCTAAAAATGACAAAGTCTTCACTACTCCCATGCAGACAAACACCCATCTGGAATAACCCTGACATACAGCAAGAAAATAATATGTTAAACTTCCCAGGTTGGAGAGTTAAAGGGATTGAACGTCTGGAACACATATTTGATGGTGTAGACTTCATTCCATTTAATGATTTAATAATACAATATGACATTTATAATAAATGATTTTTAGAATATCAACAAATTATGTTGATTGTAAAGAAGAAATTTAAGCTTAATAGAACATTGTTAGTGACACCAATATGTGTCTCAGAGTCAATTAATCTTAAACCACCCAAATTTTTATCTTAAATATACAAGAAATTGTCTAGAATAGATGACTCCATAACACTACCTGTGGCAAAATGGGAGACAGATTTATTAGTCAACTTTGACCAAAACATCTGGTCTGAAATATGTTTAAAAACATTTAACATGACTAGAATCTCAAATTTACAATTAATACAGTACAGTATAAAGTTCTCTATAGAGTACATTATACAGGTCAGCGAATGTTTAAGATGGGATTTACATCATCTAACATTTGCTCACAGTGCACAAGCAATATACCTGATGATTATATCCACGCACTCTGGTTCTGTCCACCTGTTCAGAGGTTCTGGGTCCAGGTCTGTGAGGACTTGTCTAGTTGTCTGAAATGTAATATTCCACTCTCTCCATCTGTTTGTTTACTGGCTATTTTTGAAGATGTAATATTAGAAAAACATATACCGCATGATTTTCACTGCCTCACCCCGAATTTACATTACATACGTCTCCGCGCCGCTCCGCCGTGGTGCGCAGGTCGCAGCTGTTCGTTTGTGTCTCAATTTATTAGGGTTGTACATCTCTGTGTGACAGACGATTCGATTCACATCTAGATACAAGGGTTACGATTCGATTCAAAAACGATTTATTGTAAAAACGGAACGATTCGATTCGATGCAGTGTAAAAGCGATTCGGTTCGATTCGGTGCAGTGTAAAAGCGATTCGGTTCGATTCGATTAAACTTCAAATAATTCTACGTTTTAATATTTGTTGATATAGGTACCGGTAGACAAATATTTCATTATGAAAGAAAAAGGACCACTTCTATAAATGTGACATTCTTAGAGCATTTTTAAATTTGTAAAAGTCCACATATATCATATCTAAAAGGGTGCTGTAAAGCACTGGTAAAAATAAAGTAAAAAGCCAAACAAAATAATCACATGTTAAATGTGTTTATTTTTAAACATGGACCTAAAGACCAGCTAAAAGAAAATTTCCTACAGAAAATACAGAAAAAATATAAAAGGCACAAATGGTTACAGCAGCATGTAATAAAATAAAAATCACTAGGGGAAAAAAACCCCAGGAATAAGCTATAAGCACAAAGCTCCTGAGTCCTGTGCAATATAACCTGTCATACAACCTGTAGTTTGGTAGTTATGTGCAATATAGATCATGTGCATTTTAGCTTATATTTCAGTTAGGGGTGTAACGAGATCTCGTTGTACGAGATCTCGCGATATTAAACTCCCGCGATATCTCTCGTTGAGAGGTAACGTTGTCTCGCGAGATGCTAATGCTAATGCTAGCAGAGCCCCTAGCAAGTCAGCGTCACGGACAGCATGGCTTCGCCGGATGAAGTTGCTATAGAAGACGCCCCAACTACTGATGGAGGGTGCCGCAGACGCCTCTACATTGATGGAGGGTAACGGCGCTGCCGACGCTGCCCCGAATGTAAAGACACGCGTGTAAACACCGGTGTGACCGGTGTTGCCAGATAGAGTCCCACCCACCCAAAGCAATCTCTACCCGCAAAAGTCAGAAGGAAAATCGCGGTGAACCGCCCAATCTGGCAACACTGGTGAGTGACGGCTGCAGAGTCAGTTTTGGAAAGTCCTGCGTGAATATCTATTTTTTTAAACAAAGTTGAACGTTCTAAGGTCTAAGGAGATTCAATCAGTAAAATGAAGACATCAGTTGGGTTTGTAATACATGTTAAAACAGAATAAAAGCCTTTTTGCGGCATAAAACCGATCTTTGAAGTTTTCTTGAACTAATGTTAAAATCTCGTCTCGTTCTCGCGAGATCTGTGATTTTCTCGTCTCGTCTCGTCTCGTGAGTTTTGTGTATCGTTACACCCCTAATTTCAGTACTACCTTGAAATAGTTATTCACACAAATTCATCCTGCTTCACCGTTAAAATTCTACCATGTTGTTTACTATTTTTCTCTTCAGAAACTTAGTAAATATTATAATTACTGTTTCACTTTTTGGTAGTTTATTTTGTACCCTCATTGCATGCTTTAGTATTTCCTGTTTGCTTGTTGTTTGTTTTTTAGCAAGTCAAAATCGTTTTTTCTCATCCTGAGCATTTCATTGTACTAAGTTAACCCTGTGTTAACCTGCATATGACAAATAAACACTTGAACTTGAACTTAATAATACAAAACATAATGCAAGAACAGTACACCTAACAACAGCAGCACGAACATGAGTTTGTGTGAGCAGGTGGGCACGGATTAATATAAAAACATGCTCTCTGTACCTCTTGACTTCTTCACTGGCCTGGTCCCTCACAGATCTAACTGCCATCCTCACTTCAAAGTCTCCCAACAGCTCGTCCAGCGCTGACATTTTCTTCTTTTTACAAGGTGGTTCATCATCTGAAATAGAAAACAAGCACCATATATTACTGGCTATGTTTGCCATGAAGTGTTTTTTTTTACTGACTTTACCATTTTATGTAAAAATCTTCATCTGATGTTCAGAATTTATTTATGTAGGGACTCGTGTACATGTGTAAAAGATATATCATTATCATCATGATGATTATTTAACTCTTTCTGTGCATGCATGCAGATTCTCTCATTATAGTGAATGTGTTTTATGCTGATACAATGACAGCAGCACAAGATTAAGACAAAGTCAGCTCATTCTTGATCACAAGTTATAAAACACAAACCTGTATGCTCATCTTGGGTCTGGGGTGCATCACAGCCGTCCAAATCTCCATTTGCAGGTTCAGTCTGCACTGGACCTCTCTGAACTGAATCCCCCGTTACCTAGAAATAAAACATGACATTACATTTAGTGTACACTGTACAGTATGGTTAAATGCAGTGTAAACAATCAAAAAACAGTAGGCAGAATAAATCTAGTGACAGCAACAAAACACAGCAGACTGTAAGATGTATTTTGACAGTGTGCTGAGGGATTTACCTTGTGATGCAGGGATGTTGCTTTAGCTGTGAATGTCCTCTCTGCATCATGGCTACTGTTGTAGCTTTATGCTTCTTATTAATCTTGTATGGCTGTGGGTCATAGTCATGCAGCTTATATTATAGGTGAAGGCTGACGCAGTTCGGGTCCAACAACGTGTTTATTCTTCTGTGTAACAAGACTGTTCACCCATTCTGTGGGCTCAGGAGTTATCACTGCTACTGAGGAAGGGCAGGGACTTAAAACAGTGTGGAAGAGATCTTCAAGGCCTGTGTAGCTCGTGAACTATCACTGAGTTGCCCGTAAAATTTAGTTACCCGTCGCTTTGTGTGTGGCAGCTGCATGATCCTGCTCGTTGTTGTGAGGCTTGAAAAGTTGTTGGTCGAGGTTTGTTGTGCTACCAGTGCACTTCAGAGGTGCGCTGCATACCTTACAAATAGTGTGGCTTTTGTCGAGTTTTCCGTCCTTCTAGTAAAACCCGAAAACGTTCCACACTTTAGATTTTTGTCTGGCTGATGTGTTGAAAATCTTTCGCGGTGACTCGCTAGCTCGCGCGGCTACTATTTACATCCATGCTCGCTCGTGCTCTTGGTGAGCTATGGCGCATGCGTGAGAATAGCTTCGCTCTTGCGTTGTTTTAGAAACGCATTGTAAACCCAGCAAGTCTCGCGATAACCGGTCCGTGTCTTTTTAACCGGTTCATCTCTGGATTTGTGGCTGGTTGCTGTCGGTTTACGTGGCTGCTACCGATGCAACCACATCGCTAGCTTGTCAAACCGGATATCCGGTCGAATCGGTTAATCTATAACAAGCCTACAATTTATACAGTCTCCACTCCGGTCCGGCACAAGCGTGTGCAAGAAGGAGATCGCGCGATAAATCCATAAATAAATGTGGAAGTCAGAGCAAAAAAAGTATTAATTCTGTGAAAGATGAACTTCAAAGACAACTGAAGACATTTATATAAAAGCTTTTGACATCTATTGTTGAAACTGTCTCGCTGTCCTCTTTTTGAAACTTCTGATTTCAAAATAAAATCCACGTGTATCATGTGTGTACACAAATGCTACATGTTGCATGTTTCCATCTGCTTCCCAAACAGAACCATACATTCTGACAGCATTTGTGTAGAAATATATCCATATATTGATTAATATAGCTTGGATTTCGACATTATTCTGACAAATTATTCCACCTAATAGGGTCTTATTTTGAAAATACGGATGTTGTGCTCGTTCCTTTTCCTGTTGGTGCAACGTAATCTTTAAAAGTTGACTCCGCCACAGCTCCGGCGTCCGGCAGAAATAGGATCGGTTCTAATTTTGACGGACTGCCGTCCGCTCGCCGTCGCTCACCGCCGCTGTGCGGAGCCAGTGTAAACGCTCTCCTTGATTATAATGGGTGCGTATTTGTTGCAGAGGTCGGACCGGAGCGGAGCGGAGCCGGAACGCATGTAGTGTAAATTGGGGGTCAAGCATCGCAAAGAAAACCATACTCATGAATTGGAAAAATAAAAATAATCTTAGCATTAATCAGTATAAAAATCTTCTGTTAGATCACATTAGTCTTGAAACAGCATCTGCCGACACATTGGATCAATCTATCTGGCATTCTTTGATTGGCTCGGTTACATAGTGTTTTCTGAAATATCATTTTATAAATATTTTATGATTTTTTTATTCATAAATGTTTTATGAAATATTATTTATGCAAGATCGAGAGAGATCGGCAAATACCCTCAAAAGAATATCACAGCTCAAGAGACTTCACACAGGAAGCTATTTTCTGTTTAAAAACAAATGTTCTTTATTTTAACCATAGGAAATTAAATAAAATTAAATAGCAAGTAAGCCAGAAAACAAACAAGTAACACACATACATACAAGCATTAATGCGTAAACAAATACCCTTACCGTTTGACATCAAAGTGAGAGAGCCGTTCGTCAACCACAGGCAAAGTGAGCATTAAAACAATCCGGGCGATTACTCCTCCTCATCAGACTCTAAATCTGGGAGCTCAGCCTGTTTCTTTTTATTCCTTTAGATAAGGACTGCTTGCGAAACAGAGTTTGGCCATGCCCTTTCCACAATCAATGCATTATCTTTAGGAACCAAAGCAACAAAGTTCCAGAGATGCCTGTGGTGATAAAATCAGGAGATGAAACTGACTGTTCCTGTGGTTATCATACCTGCAAACTAGTCACCTTTCGGCGAAAATCGCCGTTTTCAAAGCAAAATATATCATTTATGTGATTCGTGTAGATCCGATGAGTTTTTGTTTTTGAGGAAGGGGGGGGGGGGGTCAGACCCGTGACTGCATCAGAATGCATCATTTCCCACTGACTGGATTTCAAGACACAGTGAGACATCTTGTCGACAATAAAACATCTTTGTTGGAGCGCGAGATTTACCCAATCAGTCTCAAGACAGACTATAGTGGGCGGGACATCTATGGCCGCAGCCAAGTAAGCGCGAGTTCAGGGCTCTGGTTCAACAGAGCGAGTGGGGAGGCGAAAACAGATTAGAGGCGGTGTTTTACAAATGACTGACGCAGAGCCAAGTCCTCTAAAGTGTGGGAGCTCCACCACGCTTCATAAAAATAAAAAAATAAAAACCTGCGCGAGCGCGACATGTGCTTTGAAAAGTGACGACACTACACAGGAGAACCAACGTAAACATGACCGAGTTGTAAACTAACAGCAGCAGTAAGTCTCTTCATTAAACCATTTGTTCCGTTTCAAAGTGAGAAAACATGTCAGTCTCTGCTCTGTTTTGAACGCCTCTTTTTATTTTTTGACTACCATCTTTTTAGTGTATGTCCTAATTATATTGGGATATGTTAATAAATGTATTTTTTCTTAAAGTCAAAAGTCGTTAAAGAGCAAATTTTTCTTTATGCTGTAGATGAGAAAGAGCCCAGGTAATGCACATTGTCTGGAAAGTAAAATAGTTCAAATCAGTGATGCTGTTCTGAGTCTATCACTAAATCAGAAAACTGTAAAAAGTCCCTCCTAAATTCACTGTTGGTGGTTATTAAAATATCACCTGTTCATTGGGTAAAGTTAATATTTTTATACATGCAGTTGAGTGTCATTATTGTTTAGTAAAATGGCATGTTGTGTTACCAATAAAACTAAATAAAAATTCACAAATTAAGTCAATTGCACCCCTAAAGTCACTGTGATAAATTGTCACATTAATTTCATTATGTTAGCCACAGGATTGAGTTTAAAAACAGGATGATGTCTATATGAACTAGTTGAATGAGGTGTCTCTAAAATATCCTGATTCATGATCAATAATAATTTCAACAATTTTTTAATCTGTCCACAGAACCTGACTTTATTTTGTTAGATGTCTCTAAAATAGTTATTGAATCAAGTGTTTACATGTAGGTGAACATAGATGTTAAACTTGTTACAAGTAACAACTTGTTAAAATACACCCGAATGCAGGTAATGGCATCTACTTTATTCAAAAATTTCTGGCAAAACATTTAAGAAATGAGTTTTTACTGTTAATAATAATAATAATGAATTTAATTTATAACGCACTTTTCATTAATGAAAATCTCAAAGTGCTAAAATGTTCTGCTGTATTTGGCTTGCTGCTGTTGTTGTTAATTTTTTGGTTGACACAATCTTTCCTATTTATGTTCTCATTAAATTAAGTTAGTAAATGACTTTTACCTGAAGCATGTTAATAAAATTACAAAATCTCTCCGGGGGGGGGGGTTGGCGCAACGTTTGTCACCTTTTTCATCCCTTCTGAGTTTGCAGGTATGGGTTATGAAATCAGCCCAGTTTCAACTTCTTATAACAAAGTTCCAGAGATGCCTGTGGTGATGAAGTCAGGAGATGAAACTGACTGTTCCTGTGGTGATGAAATCAGCCCAGTTTCAACTTCTTATCTCACAACTCCCCTGTAGTGACAGACAGGAAAATTACACACAATGTCTGAATATTTCAGACTTTCTTAATTACACACAAAGTCTGAATGTTTCAGACTTTCTTAGACTGATCAGAGAACAAACTTATTTATTCATTATTCACTCCACCCTCTGGTCTCTGATCAGTTCTACAAATGTCCACCCTCCAATTTATTTAACAACTAATACTGTACATACAAAAAACAAAAACAAAACAACGATCTTAAATCAAACGAGTGTCCACAATCTTCTTCACCCATGGTTATGAGTGGTTACCATTCTCTGGAAAGGTTCCATTTGCACTTTTACATGTAATGCTTGCAGATTACATGTAGTCCGGTTTACCACCACTGGAATGTCATGTCCGTTGAAACACTTCCTGCATATGTAGAAAGTACAAGGACTGCTCACACTTGCCGTTATGCATGACTGATTCGTAGGACATCCAAAGTTATCTTGTTTCATGACATGGTTCATCTGTTTCCATAGTAGTTGGCAAGGCCCCCTTTTTTCCTCCAGGACACGTCCCGGTGTTGTGGAGGAGAAGTTGCCTAGCAGCACCTTGGCACTGATGACAAATAACGTGATAACCCATGAGATACCACCCTCATGGCACTTTCCAGGTTTAGCCATGCCGTCCTATGCAGCACCATGGCACCAACGACAAAGAATGTGATAACCCATGAGATAACACTCTCATGGCACTTTCCAGGTTTGGCCATGCCGTCCTCTGCGCGTTTCTGATCCTCCCACCAGCATATGCCAAGAAAACACCAGGCTGTGAAGGAACATAATGCTTTTTGACACATATAATGACAATGATTAGTTTTCTCTTAGATAAAAGGTTTCATTTTTACTTTCCCTACCAAAACTAATCTGACCTGTAGGGGTCTCTCTACCCCAAACTCAAAATGTCCCTGTTTTAAATGAAGTGTCATACCTGCCAATACATCCATGTCCATTATCCATTCTCTGAGTGGGGTTACTAAAACTTGAAAGTTTTTAATGGGCATGTTTCTGATTTTTAGAGGCAATGTTATTGCTTTCCAAAAAAATCATATTTCCTCCCAAGCCTGAGAGTGGGACCATGGGTCCTTTAAATTTGTTTGGGTTGCCATGAATAAGTGTGGCCTCTGCCCTGGTATCTACGAGGGCCACCTCTCTTTGTACATTTGCGTTTTTCCAATAAATTTGTATTTCAACATGTGGTCTGATGTCATCTATTGACCAATTATTGGTTCGAATTTGCGGGGCTCAGCCTGTTTCCTATTCAAAACTTAGCAGGTCTGACAGATCAGGGTACAGTTGTGACTTTTTGTTTTTCACAACTCGTAATCTCCTTGTTTCATTATCATCTGAAGACTCAGAACTAGAGGAGACCTCCACCACTCTTGTGGCCTTATTTTTAATTTCTGACCATCTGTTCAGGTTCACACGGAGGTGCCGAAGGAACAACAGGAGTTTGAAGCACATCCCTCAATGCCTGGGTCAAATGTTCAACATTGAATCTGGTACACTGGACTTTCAACCCCTTTATATGACATCGCTTGCTTAATTCCTCTGTTGGTAATCCGTCAATCTCAGATAATGGGACCCTGGACTGTATTAAAGCTTTCCATAAAGCAGAATGAGTGGGTCCCTGTGAATTATTTCGACTGCCCTTTCTTGGACCACGATCCACACGTTGAAAACCATTTTCCGGTTTTTCTACTCTTTCTGTTCTCCAATCTCCCAATGTTCCTAACTCCATGATTCGACTATGAATCTCAGACATAGAAACATCTGTTGCACCAAGCATTACTGTCAAGATTGCGGTGCGGGCGGAGGGCGGAGGTATGGTGTAGGACATGTTTCTCTGAGCTCCTGCAGATCCTTTAAAATCCGTATAAAATTACATAACAAACAGCTTTAACTACGTTAAAATCAGCTGAAGAACTGGAGAGTGGATCTTGGGTCATTAATAGCTGGACAATCCGAACAAAATTATCCTGAATGGTCGAAAAACTGCAAAAATATAGATACGGAAGCGAGGCTGCTGCAAAGCCGGCCAGGACTACGAGATAACGAGCAGCAGCTGACGCGGCCCCACCCTCAAACACCGAGATTGAAGAACCAACTATGAGTATGGAAGAAATAAAAGAAGATATTTTATCGTCACTAAGAGGAGAAATTGCTCAAGTGATAAGAGACGAACTTAAAGCTGCATTAGCGGAAGATTTTCAAGCTTTAAGATCCGAACTGCAAGCTGTTCGCTCTGAAATTGTTAACAGCTCAAAGACTGTTCAAGCTGAAGTGGACATTATTAAGACAGATGTCCTGGATTTACAGGGAGGCCTGTCAAAGTGGTCAGACGACGTCACTTCGCTTCAGTCTACTGTAACAAGTTTACAGAAAGAAATGTTAACGCTCAAAAATAAATGTGAAGATCTAGAAGGGAGGATGAGAAGATCTAATATTCGGATAGTGGGCATTGAAGAACGCCCAGGCTCCAGCTCTCCTCAAGCTGTAGCTAAAATCATCAAAGAAGTGCTACAGTTGGATAAAGAAATAAAGGTGGACAGATCACATCGCACGCTTACCGGGAGCCGCATCGGAAATCGTGAGTCTCCAAGAGTCATCATCGCCAAACTTCATAATGACGGGGACGCAGCGGAGGTCCTGAGGACAGCCAGAGGCAAAGCTCCACTTCTCTACAACGGGAGCCGCGTCTCCTTCTTCCCCGACTACACGGCCAGCGTAGCCAAAGCCAGAGCTGCCTTCATGGAGGTGCGGAGAACGCTACACGGAATTAAGGAGGTTCGTTATGGTCTACTTTACCCAGCCCGACTTCGGATTACATATCTTAATGAAGAAAAGGAGTTCTTGGATCCCAAAACAGCTATGGAATATGTCCAGAACAATATCATCCAAACAGAGACAGCTGAATAAGGTACTGAGCGCTCAGAGTCAGAGAACACTCTAAAAAATATCTTGTTGGTTTTACTAACTCTTATACAGCTCCTTCTTATTATCTTTATACACTCTGGCGTAGGAGTAAATATGCTGTTTTATTTTGTTTCCCCGTCTCTTTTTTTTTTTTTTTTTTTGATTTGCAGGAGCTTGTGCAGAATATATTAATACTGTGATTTGAGTTAATTTCCTCGCATATCTAAGTGCACGTATTGCACACTCATATTCAATCTTTGTTGTGCACTTTTGCAGCTTACTTTAGCTGCTGCGGACTATGTCCCAAATAATTAAGCATAGCTTTTACTTGGTTTGGTTTTGTCTAGATTTGATCCCTTGGTACCTTGGGGATCTTTTGCAATTATTTTGTAAAAAACTATTTCTTTCTTTCCATTATTATTATTTTGTATTATTATTTGTTAATAGTTATATTTTTGAGACTAGAAGTGTTGGTTTTAGTAGTTTAAATTTTGTTTTTCCCTTCAACGGTCTAATCTGTGCTCACTCTGTGCCCATTAGACTTCACACATATAAGACTGTAATATGCATGAAGTTGTTGTTACCAGTCATGATAATTTTTGAGATGTTTAAATATAGTTTAAATAGAGAGAATGGGTGACCCACTTAAAATTGTAACTTATAATGTAAGAGGGCTCCATAATGTTGTCAAAAGAAAGAAAATATTGAACCAATTAAAACAAATTAATTGTCACATAGCTTTCTTGCAAGAAATCCATCTATCTGATACAGAGCATGAAAATTTAAAAAAATCTTGGGCAGATAAGGCTTTTTACTCATCCCACCGATCAGGGGAAAAAAAGGGTGTTGTCATACTTTTGCATCGGCAGATTAATTTCACACTAACGCGGCTACTAGGGGTTGAACGAGTACATAATTTTTAACCTCGACATTAACATTCAAGATGGCGGAATTCAAGATGGCGGCTGAGCAGAGTGGACGTTTGTAGTCGGGCTCCTGCCGGTACCTCCAAAAGGAGTATTTGGAGAGCTTGTACTCGCAGTTTTTAGCGCTGGATGTGCAGAGAGGAGCTCTGAAAAAGCTGCGGAACTTGGACTGGAGCATGCGATCCAGAATTTATGAATCTACAAGCCAACATGTCCGTGAGTTTTCGCCGAGAGTTAGCCTAGCGTAGCTACCGAGCTAATCAAAGCTAACCGAGCTGGGTCACCGTAACCGGGTGCCGTAGCTGCGGAGCTGCGGACTTCGTTAACAAATAAACCGGAAAAATACGCTGGTTGTTACGAAGAAACGCGGGCCGGCACGCTGGAGGTGCTTTGTTGCAGCGAAAGAAAACAACAAAGCTGGGAGTGGTGGCTTCAGACTACAAGCTAACGCTAGCCATGTGCTGCTGATAAAAGCTAATGCGGAAGAACAACACGGAGTTGGGGACTGTTGCTACAGGCTGGCGTGAGAGCCGGAAAGCAGAAAACCATGAACGCCACCTCGGGCTTCGAGCTGAGCCGAGCGCAACGAGGGGGCCTTGAGTGAACGCCACCTCGGGCTTCGAGCTGAGCCGAGCGCACCTCGGGCTTCGAGCTGAGCCGAGCGCAACGAGGGGGCCGTGAGCCGTGAACGCAACAAGGGGCTTCTAGCTGATCCGAGAGCCACGAGTGGGCCGTGAACCGTGAACGCCACCTGGGGCTTCAAGCTGATCCGAGCGCCGTGAACCGTGGACGCCACCTGGGGCCTCGAGCTGATCCGAGCGCCGTGAGCCGTGGACACCACCTGGGGCTTCGAGCTGATCCGAGCGCCGTGAACCGTGGACGCCAACTGGGGCTTCGAGCTGATCCGAGAGCCGTGAGCCGTGGACGCCACCTGGGGCTTCGAGCTGATCCGAGCGCCGTGAACCGTGGACACCACCTGAGGCTTCGAGCTGATCCGAACGCCGTGAACCGTGGACACCACCTGGGGCTTCGAGCTGAGCCATGCGCCGTGAACCGTGGACACCACCTGAGGCTTCGATCTGAGCCGTGCGCCGTGGGCGAGCCAGGGGACTGCTGCAGGCTGCTGAGACCGTGAGTTCTGCTGAGACCGTGAGTTCTGAACTAACTGCTGATCTGGGCACTGGGCCACAGCCACCATCATTAGGCCTGTGAGCCTCGTGGAAGAGCCACGTGGTTCAGTAAACAAACCATCAACCAGAGACCTGCTACCACTAGACTACAAACTCTGTAAGTAATGCCGAAAAGAGGTGGACAAAAATCACCTGAGTCAAAAAAAGGTGGTCAAAAGTCACCAGAGTCGGCGGAAAACAACTCAGCAGAAATGGAAGACTTTAAAAAATCACTAAACAGTATAAATGAAAAACTATCAAAATTATCAGAAAAAATTGATTCACAGGCCAATCTGGTTGATGAAATAAGACAACTGAAAGATCTGATAACCAGCAAAGACAATAAAATAGCTGAACTGGAAAAAAAAATAGAAGACATGGAAAAATACACAAAAAAGAACAACGTGGTGATCACAGGACTTGATGTTAGTAAGTGTCGGACATTTAAACAAGCTCTCACTAACACTGACCCAACTGAGGATGCACCACAGGAAGAACTAGAGACTCTGGAGGAGACTGTAGTTAATTTTTTATGGGACAATTACTATGACATAAAATATGAGGACATTTCGTTCTGTTACACCCTGCCCAGTAAATCACCAAATACCAAACCGTCGGTAGTTGTCGAGTTCGTTAGCAGGAAGTTTAGAAACTATGTAATTAGTCAATCACACCTACTGAAGGGAACAAAAGTGTACATAAATGAACATCTAACAAAAAAAAACGGAAGAATTGCAAAGGAAGCAAGGTGGCTAAAAAGCCAACACAAAATAGCATCAACATGGACAAGAAATGGAAACATCTTTATCAAAACACATGTAGGGGCTAACCCTAAAATGATAAAAGAACTGAAGGATCTAGAGGAGCACAGAGGAGGACAAAGTACAAATCAATGAAACAACTGAAATGAACAAATACATCAAATACATTAAAACATGACAACATACGAAGACTCAGAACCTAAAATATATAATGTTAATGATGTTATTGATGCTAACTTTTTTCCAGTAATAAAAGATAGCGAATACTACAATGAAGAGCAATTTAATGACATCAATATAACAAATGGAGTTCTCTCTATTATTCACTTTAACAGCAGAAGTATAAATGCAAATATATCCAACATAACAGATTACTTAAAACAGTTAAATAGAACTTTTACGATAATAGCACTGTCAGAGACATGGCTCAATGACGATAACACAAGTAATATTCACATTGAAGGGTATGAATTATTTCACATGAACAGAAATAATAAGAGAGGCGGTGGTGTCGCTTTATATGTTAAAAATGAATTAAAATGTAAACTAAATAATGAAATGTCAATAATAGTTGATAATCTTATGGAAATGATAACAATAGAAATAATAAACAAAAATGATAAAAACATAATAATAAGTTGTGTATATAGATCACCAGGATCAAATATAGAAATATTCACTGATAAAATCCTGGAGCTATTGGAGAAGAGTTTTAATAAAAAAGTTTTTCTGTGTGGAGACTTTAACATTGATATGGGAAATAAAACAGATTCAAATAACATCAGTACATTTATAAATTCAATGTACAGTTTAAATATGTATCCATTGATATCCAAGCCAACAAGAATTACAACTCATAGTGCCACAATAATTGATAATATTTTCACAAATATAACAGACGGAGAGGTGATAGGTGGTATCTTAACGACCGACTTAAGTGATCATTTACCAGTTTTCACAATCTATAAAAATGATCAAAGTATCACAAAAGCAGTTAACGCAAAGAAAAAGATCATAAACACATCAAAAAAAGTTATGGAAAAATTAAAAGAGGATCTAGATAAACAAGACTGGAATAAAGTGTATGTTGATGATGTGAACAGATCATATGATGAGTTTATGAATATCTTGGAAACTCTGTATGAAAAAAATTGTGTACAAACAAATTACACAAAGAGAAATATTGTTGACCAACCATGGATGACAAAAGGGTTGAGAAATGCTTGTAAAAAAAAGAATTATTTGTATTCGTGTTTCTTGAAATTGCGAAGTCAAAACGCTGAAGAAAAATATAAAAAGTATAAAAATAAATTAGTAGGGATTATAAGGAAACATAAGAAAGAATATTATAGTAAATTATTAGATAAAAGTAATGGTGATATGAAAGCAACATGGCGAGTAATGAATAGTGTTATGAAGAATCATAAAGCAAAAACTAGTATTTCAAAATATTTTGTAAAAGAAAAAGATGAAGTTTATGATGAAAATGAAATTGTCAATGGATTTAATCAGTATTTTGTGAATGTTGGATCAAGCCTTGCAGCTAAAATACCAAAAGTAAATAATAATGTGAGCCACACAATTACAGGCTGTACAAGCAGTATTTTTCTAAATGGAACTAACGAAGAGGAAATAATGAAAGTAGTAAAAAATCTTACAGACAAGAGATCAAAGGACTGGGTGGACATGGATATGATGTTTGTAAAGGATATAATGAGCCATGTTATTGAGCCGTTTACATATATATGTAACTTATCATTTTCAACAGGAATATTTCCAGATAATATGAAAGTAGCTAAGGTAGTTCCTCTTTTTAAAAATGGTGATAAATGTGTGTTCAACAATTATAGACCTATATCCTTGTTACCACAGTTTTCTAAAATTCTTGAAAAACTTTTTGTGAACAGACTAGATCAATTTATAGACAAACAAAATATTCTAAGCAACAGTCAATATGGGTTCAGAGCTAAAAACTCTACATCAATGGCTCTCATGGAATTAATGGAACAAATAACTACTGCTGTCGATCAAAAACAATACTGTGTCAGTATTTTTGTTGATTTAAAAAAAGCATTCGATACTATTGATCACACCATTCTCCTTGAAAAACTGAACAAATATGGTATTAGAGGACCAGCATTACAGTGGGTATCTAGCTATTTGAAAGATAGGAAACAATTTGTACAAATAAATGATGTAAGATCTGACCTCTGTAATATCACATGTGGAGTTCCCCAGGGCTCTGTGCTTGGACCAAAGCTATTTATTTTATATGTGAATGACTTGGTAAATGTGTCAGGACTCCTTAAATGTATACTTTTTGCTGATGATACCACTTTTTTCTGTTTAGGTGAAGATATAGAACAAATGTTGGAATTGATAAAGACAGAATTTACCAAAATACAAACTTGGTTTAAAATCAATAAATTATCATTAAATCTAGAAAAAACTAATTACATGATATTCAGTAATAAAAAGAAAACTGTTGATGTTCCACTCAAAATTGAGGGTGTTGAGATTTGTAGAGTGAGTGAGGTGAAGTTTTTGGGTGTTATTATTGATGACAAACTGACATGGAAACAACACATAAATTCTGTAAGAATAAAAATAGCTAAATCGATTGCAGTACTATACAAGGTCAGAGACCTATTGAATGATAAAGCTCTGTATTTGTTGTATAACACAATCATTGTTCCACACTTAATCTATTGTATTGATGTTTGGGGGAAAGCGTGTAAAACAATCACAAAGCCTATTTTTGTATTACAGAAAAGAGCTGTAAGAATTATCACTAGAAAACATTACTGTCATCCATCCAGTACATTATTTTATCAACTGAAATTATTGAAGTTCCATGATTTGGTTGATTATAATATTTTATCAATTATGTATAGGGCTCAGAACAACAAATTACCTTTAAATATCCAAATGCACTTTGTTAAAAGACAAAGTTGTTATAATCTTAAGGGGACAGAGATGTTTGTAAAACCACAATTCAGAACTAGTTTGAAGGGACGTTCTACCTCAATCCAGGGAATTAGATTATGGAATGGCTTGGAGAATGTAGTTAAAAATGCCAAGTCACTGTTTACATTTAAGAAAATGATCAAAAGGAATTTGTTGAAAAAATATATATGAATTAGCATAATGTGTATTGTATTATTTATTAGTTATGTATTAGTATTAGAAAATTAGAAAGAGTTAGTCATTTTGTACTACTGGTGGAAGATTATTAATGTGTTTTGTATCAATTTTTAGTTATGTATTAGTATTAGAAAATTAGAAAGAGTTAGTCATTTTGTACTACTGGTGAAATATTATTAATGTGTTTTGTATCGATTATTAGTTATGTATTAGTATTAGAAAATTAGAAAGAGTTAGTCATTTTGTACTACTGGTGAAATATTATTATTGTTTAATCTGATTGTTTGAAAAAAGGGGCAGATATAATAAGATTTATTCTTCTTTCTGCTACCTTTCATTTTTTTACATTGTGTACGTATCATTAATGGGATTGTCTTGTATTGTGTTTCTTTTGTAAAAAAATGAACAAATTTAATAAACATAAACATAAACAAACATAAACATAAAAAAACTCGAACGACGCTCGAGTAGCCGATGACGTCACAGTGTCTTACGATGCAAAATAAATAAATAAATATAAATGCCTAAAAACGTCTTTACAAAAAGAAAAAAAAGACCAACAAAGCATTGGGAGCATTTATTATGCTCCTATCATTTATCATACTGCACATAAGTCACAGGAAAAACAAAACTATTAGTTATATTAATAATATTAAAAGTGAAAGTATAAGGCGATGAAAACCGAAACTTAAAAAACAAATGGGGCCACAGCCACACCGTACCACCGCCTGCAGCTGTGCAATTTAGGTTTACTTTTAGAGATTGTGTTTATAGATTTTTAATAGCTCTAGAGAGATGAATATTTGTTTCTTTTTCTTTGTGAAACGAGAGAGATGAAGCCGTTTCGACCGTGTTATATATGGGACCTGCATTGCAACACTGCCCTCTGCTGTCACAACAATCTACTACGGTGTTCATAGCAAAAGAACGTCAACAGGATGTTTCAATGAGTGGCGCAATTTATAAAATTATAAACTGTTTTACCTTTTTGACAAGACTGGACCAGCTTCATAGATCCGTGCGCACAAAGGAATCCATTTTGTAGCGTCTACTAAAAGCTAAAAGCTACCCCACGCTCTGTTTTTATCACGTGATGACGTCACTACGGGTAGTCGAGGTGGACAAAAAAGCCTCGAAAGAAGTCAAAGCACTCGATCTGTCGAAAACTCGGTTATTCTGTTAATGCACTAGCGGCTACATAGAGATACAGAGGGAAGATACGTATTGGTTAATGGTATAATTGATGGTAGAGAAGTTTCGTTTGTTAATGCTTATGCACCCAATACGGATGCACCTGATTTCATAAAGTCATTGTTTAAGGTAATTATACAGTACAGCACTGGGCTGTTGTTACTGGGGGGGGACTTCAATTGTACCATGTCACAAATACTGGACAGGTTGCCTACACCAAAAACCCCACTCTCTAGGATGAGCAGGATGCTTAAACATCAGATTATAGAGGCAGGAATTGTAGATGTATGGAGAAGTAGGTTTCCCAGAACTAAAGACTTCACTTTCTACTCTAGTAGGCATGCTTCCTACTCCAGGATCGATTATTTTTTTACCCCAAAATTAGAAATGAATAGAATAGTAGAGATAGAAATATTACCTATTACTATCTCTGATCATGCACCCGTTTTATTAAAATGGGATATAGGACATAGGCTAACATCTAAACAATGGAAGCTTAATACGTCACTGCTTAGTGACAATACATTTGTTGCATTTATTGCAGATGAGCTCAAGATCTACCTAGAAACTAATATATCTACAGAAATAACACCTCTGATAATATGGGACTGCGCCAAAGCATTTCTGCGAGGCCACATAATTTCCTTCACGTCCGCAAGAAAAAAACAGAAGAATGCTAAACGAAAAGATTTGGAGGACAAAATCAAAGATTTAGAGTGTAAACATAAAAGACAGGCCTCAGCTAAAATAATGAAGGAGTTAAATGCAGCCCGCAGACAATTAAATAGCCTATTATCAGATAAAGTAGAGGGAAACTTGAGGTTCACTAACCAAAAATATTATGAATATGGTGAAAAAGCTAGTAGGTTATTGGCATTTAGATTGAGGAAACAACAGTCCTCCAACTTGGTTCATAAAATAAAATTCCAAGAGAATATGGAGACCAAAACCGACAAAATTGCAGAGGCCTTTGTGAAATTCTATAAATCATTATATACCAATTTTGATACATGTAATAATGACCAAGAGATTATAGATTTTTTTAAATAATATAAAACTGAAACACTTAACGGATGAAGCAGCTTTGAAATTAGATCAGCCGATTGAGGAGTGGGAGATCAAGCAGGTAATTAAATCACTTAAGAACAACAAAAGTCCAGGACCAGATGGATTTCCCAACGATTTCTATAAAACCTTTATAGATCTCGTGGCTTCCTTGCTGTTAAAAGCATATCATTATGCTCTAAAATCCAAAACCTTGGCACCATCCTGGACAGATGCTACTATTGTAGTAATTCTCAAAGAGGGAAAGTATCCTACAGATTTACAATCCTACAGACCTATATCACTGCTGAACACAGACCTACGTATACTTACAGCAATTCTTGCAAGAAGACTTAAAGCTCCACTGACATGATTTTTTTAACTTTTCATAAAATGGCTCAACATATATAAATATTAAGATTGACCTCTGATCGTTTTTGCTAAAATAATGTTAAATTAATTAGAATTCCTCTCAAAAATAGTTTAAAATTAGCGCCGTTTTTTTAACATGATAAATAGGGATTTTCCCGTCGCAGGATGATGACGTCATAACAAGACTCGTTTCTACTGCGCACCTTGAAAACAATGGAGGAGATACAAACTCGATCCGTCCAATTTAGCCATTTAAAACGTTATATTTTAGCGGATTGTCTTCAGAGAAGCCAAAGTTATTTCAAGTAAACAGCAGGTTATAATTTTTTTCAGCTCCTGCTG
>JBBPBX010064512.1:0-20227 GCA_038048925.1 Garcialebias charrua | reverse complement strand
TACTGTAGTACTGTTGTGATGAATGCTCAATAATCCAGGAAGATAAATCCAACAAGGTTGAGTCAGGTCTTCTGTAGATATTATACGCATACAGTATTCAGTACTGTTTTTAAAAGGTAAATTTGACTAAAACAGTTAATACTGAACATGCCCAATTACTTGTACGTGAACGAAGCATAAATAAGAGAATAAGCCTAAACCTTTATGTGTTTCAGTAGCCTTCTTATCACTATTTTATTCTGGAGTATATCACATCTCTTTATGTGTGGTACAAAAACCACTAACTGCACTTTGTATATTACTGAGTACTGTAACTAGTGAGAAGAACCTGGGCCAAGTTAAAACTACTGGTCCATTGTAGACAGACTGGATAAAACTAAATTAGTCTAAATTAAATTACTCTAAATTAGTCCTGTAGTCTTTGACGTATTCCAGGTGTCATGTGTCGAGTAGTCCCTCTCTAAAGACCACAGCAGGTCGCGTGTGAGACAAAAACTGTTTATAGTTTTATGACTAAGGATGCAGCTAACTGTACTTTATATCAGTCAACAAACTGGTTAAACATCAAACTGCTTCACTCCCTGCTGTCGCAACAAGCTGACACTTGATATACGACCAAGACTAAAACTTCTCAAAACTATTTAAAATAATCCTGGATCTAAAAAATAAATATTAAATATATATATATATATTTTAAAAGATACTTCATTTGATTAATGAAGATGTTAGCTCACTAGCTAACGTCATAATCAGTTAAGGAGCCAGTTGATGTGACTTTTCATTTATTTCGCCCAAGGCTTTTATTAGACACGAGTTGCTTGAATTAAACTTCATTAAGTACTGTGAAACATTTGTTTTAAAAGTCGTACTTGTCATGTTTACTTTTCTTTCTGCCTCAGCCTTTAGCTCCAAGCTAGCGTTAGCGTGTTTTTACTATTTAGCCATTTTATTAAAGTGGACAGGCTATGTTTTAATACATGTATATAAATACATACAGTATATATATTTATACATGTAGCAGCAAGCAGTTTAACTCACACACTCCATGTTCCATTAGCTGGGTTGCGTTTTGAGACAGTGAACGACTGACGGACCTCACAAAGCACGGAAGATCTTCTTCCGCTAACTGTAGCGGTTACCGTAATGCATGTGGTTGTACCGCAACAACAAAATAGTGCACATTTATTTTGCAATTATTACCTCCAGTCAGCGAGAAAATAAATCACTTTAACACACTGACTTTACTGCAAGTTGAGATTTCAAAAATCTTACATAGAAAAAAAATGCATCAGTATCAAAAATTTGTTAAAGACAAAAGGTCTATAGGTATTACGGTAAAGCGTTAAGCAGTAGCCTATGTGCAAAAGTTTTAAACGGATGCTATTTATTTATTTAGTTAGTTGCATTTTGCTTCCATTGAGCCACATTCTATATATTTTTTTAATATTTTAGGTCAATGGTATTTAAGCTTTCTAAAAGTCTTTCATATTTGCAACTCCCTGATGTCATACATCTGTATTTCAATGAAAAGATTATTTCAATTCAATTCATAAACACCTTGGTCCAAATACAGTACTGCCCCCAACATCCATGTTGAACTCCCCCCTCCCTCCCTCCCTTTCTCTGTCTTCTCCCTCCCCTCTGCTGATGACATTGCTGACATTATCAGCAAGTCCAAGTCCTCATCCTGTCAACTTGACCCATTTCCCACAGTTCTTGTTAAATCCTGTCTCCCGTCTCTGCTCCCTATCATCACTAATATCATCCACTCCTCCCTAACCTCTGGCATTGTTCCCACAGCCTTCAAATCTGCTGCCATCACCCCCATCATCAAGAAACCAGGTCTTGACTTCACCAACTTCAGTAATCTTCGTCCGATCTCCAATCTGCCCTTCATCTCCAAGATTCTTGAAAAAACTGTTGCTAGTCAACTTCACTCTCACCTGTCCAACAACAACATTTATGAAGAGTTTCAATCTGGATTTCGCCCCCACCATAGCACCGAAACAGCTCTAGTAAAAATTACTAACAACCTCCTTCTTGCTGCTGACTCTGGTCTTCTGTCCATCCTCATTCTTCTTGATCTAAGCTCTGCCTTCGACACCATCTGTCATTCTATCCTCCTCAACAGACTAACCTCCATTGGCATCTCAGGTACCCCGTTAGACTGGTTCAACTCCTATCTCTCTGACCGCACTCAATTCATTCAGCTTAAATCCTTCCGTTCCCAGTCTTCCCCTGTCTCCACGGGTGTCCCCCAAGGCTCTGTCCTCGGACCCCTCCTCTTCATCATTTACCTCCTTCCTCTAGGTCACATCTTCCGCAAATACGGCATCCATTTCCACTGCTATGCTGATGACACGCAGCTCTACTTGTCATCAAAACCTAACTCCACCCACCCACCCTCCATCCTCACCGACTGTCTCAACGAGCTAAATCACTGGTTTTCTAACAATTTCCTTCAACTAAACAGCAACAAAACAGAAATCATTCTTGTTGGTACCAAAAACTCTATTTCAAAATCAGAACATCTTCTCGTCCCCCTTAACAACTCTCTGCTATCCCCCTCCCCTCAGGTCAAGAGTCTCGGTGTCATCCTCGACACCACTCTCTCCTTCACTTCACACATCAACAATATTTTTCATTCATTCCTTCAACCTTTATTTATACAGGCTAGCCTCGTTGAGCCACGGGGACTCATTTACAAGAGGGACCTGTTTCACTCACACCCAGGGTCAATTTAGAGTTACCAATCAGCCTAACATGCATGTTTTTGGACTGTGGGAGGAAACCGGAGCACCCGGAGAAAACCCACGCATGCACGGAGAGAACATGCAAACTCCACCCAGAAAGGCCCCCGGACTGGGATTTGAACCGGGGACCTGCTCGCTGAGAGGCAGCAGCTCTACCAGTTGTGCCACCGTGCTGCCCAATTTTGCCCATATTACTCGGTCTGCATATTTCCACCTCCGTAATATTAACCGTCTCCGTCCTTCTCTCTCACCCCGCTCCACAGCCATCCTGGTGCACAGTCTTGTGACTTCCCGTATTGATTACTGCAACTCCCTTCTCTACGGCCTCCCCAACAAATCTCTCCACAAGTTACAGATGGTCCAGAACTCAGCTGCCCGTGTCATCACTCAAACCTCCTACTATAACCACATCACTCCTGTCCTGCAGCAGCTCCACTGGCTCCCGGTTAAATCACGCATCATCTTCAAAATTCTACTCCTCACGTTCAAAGCTATCCACAACCTTGCCCCTCCTTATCTATCTGACCTCCTACAAATCTCCATCCCATCACGCTCTCTCAGATCCTCCTCTTCGCTACATCTCCATGTACCCTCTGCCCGCCTCTCCACCATGGGGAGCAGGGCCTTCACCTGCTCTGCCCCTCACCTCTGGAACGCCCCACCGCCAGACCTACGAAACACCACCTCCCTTTCTCTGTTCAAGACTGCTCTGAAAACACATCTCTTTAGACTACTGTAGCTTATCACTAACTTTACTAAATGTATTTTTATTATCTTTCATTTTATATCCTTTATGTATTTTATATTTCAATTTGTCGCTGATAATGTTTGCTCTGTATTGGTTTGTTAAGTGTCCTTGGGTGTCCTGAAAGGCGCTTTTAAATAAAATGATTATTATTATTATATATAATTTATATCTATTTGTACACTTCCCTGTCAGGAACAAGAACTGGACTAAAAATAGTTAATAACGCAGCCAAATTCTAAAGAAAAACCTTTGAAACACTAGAAAGCCAAAACTTTAGATTATTACCAGATATCAAGAATATCTGTCTGACATGAATCAAAGTATAAAAAAATAAAGACTAGTTAAGTCTTTCACACAACATACAGCAATATTACAAACTGAGTTGATTTCTCACATTCTCTTTCTACATAAACCAACAGTACGGTCAGAAAGTGAATTCAGAGCTTGAATTGAGAGTAGTTAGAATTCATTTAATTTTTAGATCTTGAACATCCACATTTCATTTAAAGTCTTCTACGTTTATCAATTAAAGTAATAAGGCCTCCTACTGCTTTTATACCATCTCTTGTGACAAATGCTAAAAGATGTCTTCAGAGGATTGTCACTGATCTTTTTGATGCAATTCTGTTTACTGGTCGTCTGCACTGAGTGCATTCACAACATCACTCAGCTTGTGTTCGGGTGTTTTATCATTTGACATCGCTAAACGTTGCACACCAGAGTTTATAAATAGACCCCGTTTCCATCAGTGTCAAGCAACATTTTCATAATGTACGCAAGTACACATGCAGACACGCCAGGGCCTCTCAACCCAGACGTAGACATGCACGGACTCCTTACTCCATCCGCAGACGTGGTGGAGCCCACAAGTTTATTTCCCCCCCCCAAATTAATAAAAGGTGACAACAAACTCTATGGATTATGTCAGTAGGTGACCTCTACAATCTGCAATACATATTTAATCATTTTAATGTAGATTTTTGGAGAAATAACAAGTAAAAACACCTCATAATGCCACTATAAGTGTTTCTAATCATTTTCAAAATGTTTATCCAATTTAATAAAAGATGACAATAAACTCTCTATGGATTAGTAGATGACCTATAACCACAATAAATATTTTATGATTTTACTGTAAATTTTGGAGGAAAACCAAGTCAAAATACCTCATACTGCCACTAGAAAATATGAGTTTCTGATCATATTCAAAAATTATTTTCTCCATTTTAATAAAAGGTGACAACAAACTCTCTATGAATTATGTCAGTAGGTGATGTTGGATTTTACATCTTTTTATACCTTTCTATATCTTTTGACAAGCTTTGAAATGTCACTGATGATGTGAAATGATGCATTTTTATACAAGGTGTGAATGTCTTAATTGAAGGTTTGAACTATATTTACAGGCCTGTATTCGTTTTAAAGTCTTTACTAATTACTTCTCTGAGACATCAGTCATTTTGGTGTTGATATTTATTTTGAAAGAAGAGTCATTGCCATGTCCCCCGTCGCAAGGGGGAAGAATTTAAAATAAACTAAATTAATATGCAAATCTGAGTGGCATCCGCAAGTGATGTTCTATCTTCCTGTTCCTGTCCTAAGCTAATGAGATGATTGTGAATTTAATAATACTGGTGTTATACAGTATTACGCAAGTTAATTACAGGCATTTTTTGTACATATATGTCAATGGTTTGCTTACACAGTTCAGATCTCTAGTTCAGGGTAGGCTCTAGATTCAAACTCTAGGGGAAACACAGCGTTCAGATAGAAATTTATTGCTCTGAAGATGACAACCAGCTCTGTCTATCAGGCTTCCTTGTTATTTCCTTTTTTGCTGCATGTGATTTGACTATCTAATTCAAAACAATTTTCATGAATTAAAATGGTTGGTGCATCTTGGAGGTTGATTTCACATAGAACACATCATTACATCATACACATGTACAGACCGGATTCCAAAAAAGTTGGGACACTAAAATTGTGAATAAAAACTGAATGCAATGATGTGGAGATGGCAAATGTCCATATTTTATTCGTAATAGAACATAGATGACAGATCAAAAGTTCAATCTGAGTAAATGTAAAATTTTAAAGGAAAAATATGTTAATTAAAAAAGTTCACAGTGTCAACAAATCCCCCAAAAGTTGGGACAAGTAGCAATAAGTGGCTGGAAAAAGGAAATTGAGCATACCAGAATGGTAAAAATCAAAAAAGGCGTTCAATACAAGATCAACTTTATTTGTTACAGAAGACGTTTCGCTTCTCATCCGAGGAGCTTTATCAATTCAATGAAACAGACTGTGCACGCGCACACAGTCTGTTTCATTGAATTGATAAAGCTCCTCGGATGAGAAGCGAAACGTCTTCTGTAACAAATAAAGTCCAGTTGATCTTGTATTGAACGCCTTTTTTGATTTTATCATGTCCTGGACGACTGAGAATCTTCACCAGCATATACCAGAATGGTGTTACCCAGCGTAAAATAGTAAAGACTTTTAAGTTATCATCATCAACCGTGCACAACATCATCAAAGATTCAGAGAATCTGGAACAATCACTGTGTGTAAGGGTCAAGGCCGTAAAACTCTACTGGATGCTCGTGATCTCCTGGCCCTTAAACGTCACTGCACCTCAAACAGGAATGCACTGTCAAGGAAATAACAGAATGGGCTCAGGAATACTTCCAGAAAGCATCGTCAGTGAACACAATCCACCGTGCCATCCGCCATTGCCAGCTGAAACTCTACAGTGCAAAGAGGAAGCCATTTCTAAGTAAGCTCCACACTGAAAAAAATAGAATTGAGGGGTCTTTGATTTTGCACAAACAAAATAAGTCATGTCTACACAACAGTCATGTCTCTTGTATTTACACGATAGAATAAAGAACCATTTACTTAATTATCAACAATAATGAAACTACTAATTTTTCTTATGTTGGTTTAACATAATTATATTAGATTACTAAAATCATTGTAATCATGTTTTATCATTACCGGAAATGATGCAATACATCAAAAGACTATCAAGCATGATTGGACAAAAAAAAGAGCTGTCTTTTGAATCTTAACCAATCAGAAGCCAAACAAGATCATATCCGCCCAGTTTCTTCTGACTACTCAGCGACAAGAACAGTTGCAAGACAAATCTTTGGAGGAACACCGATTACCGGTAGGTAAGTGATCTCAAAAAAATTTTATAGTTGAAAATGTTTCCACACGATTATTGTGCTGTATGAAAACTCATAGTTAAACTGTCTGCATGTTATTCTTTGGTTTTCACATTGCTAGCTATTCAACCGAATTATTACCGGAGTAAATCTTTTTTTTTTTTTTACCAGAGCAATACTACTGGAGTATTTTTTTTTTATTTTTAATTTATTTATTTTTTACCAGAGCAACCAAATTACTACCGGAGTAAATTATTATTATTTTTTTTACCAGAGCAACCCAATTACTACTGGAGTAAATAATTTTTTCTCTAAACTCTTAAAAATACATAATTTTTTCAATAGCTTTAGGTAAGACTCAATGTAAAGTGTTTACAAATTTGGGTTATAGAACAGATGTAAATTATTTATGGCTTCTAATTGCTTTTTTATTAATTTTTGTAAGCCAAGAAGATTTAGTATTTTTTTTTAAATTAGGTTTGTAATGTTCCTTCCAAACTTTAGCATCCATGAATTTTATGCTGATGGCAGAAATTTGTCAGGACATTGAGTTTTGGTACTCTGGTGAAGAGCTTCGTTTTTTTTTGTATGTAAAGTTACCTGCTGGATTTTAAGTTATCTCACTCAAGGTTATCTTTGTGTCTTACAGGTTTAGGTGGTGCTGGTAATGTGGAGTGTAGGGGTGCTCTGAAAAAGTGTCAAGTAGGTCCAAGCTTTTGCATCAATACAAATTAAAACATCCCCATTTTGGACGTCTTAAACACTTTCCATGTACATACCTGCATTTGTATTTGCATACAGGAGACATGAAGTTGTTTGTGATGCACCGATCGTGGAGGCTTTTATGACAAGATGGCCTGGTCTACATTCAAGAGGTATGGCCTGACTCATAAAAGTTTTTTTGGATGCAGTGTTAATCTAAGATGTCTATAGGCACATTTACTTCACTGTTCACTTCGGCAACAGGAGTGATTGTGGCCTTCTTCCAGATGTTGAACATTTGAAGCTCAGTCCTTTGTGCTCATTTTTTTCAGATAAACGCTGAGTTTAAGAGAATTACCCCCATACCACTTCAAAGTTCTTCTCTCAACTGGATCTCCACTTTGACAACCTGATGAAGCTGTTCAAAAGAAGAGGAGGACAGCTTGGACAAAAGCTTAGTCAAACTGAAAAGTTACATTTCACTGATTTAATGTCATGTTGATTACATGTTCAAAATGTTTTTAGAAATCTTACATACTTTTCTAAATCATTTTATCTTTTATATTAATATGTAAAAGAGCAACTTTTAAGCTGTAGTATTTCCCCTGTACAAAAATGTTTTTTAAACATTTGTTTAGACTATCACTATGTTATTACATAGTAATCAGTAAGACGTGTGACAAATAACTGGTGAAAAAATTAGAACTGTTCATTTAAATAAAGCTTAATTGTTCAGCAGCACTCGCATTCTTTGTCTTTCTTGTCAAAGATCAGTTTCTTTTTTAGTTCTTCTTTTACATTAGAATGGTACCGGTATATAGATAACTTTACAAAATTACCGGGGTACCGGTAAGTAGGATTTAAAGCTGTAACATGTGTTCCATTAACATGATAGCATCATGTTTGCATAACACAATTCCATTGAGTAATACTGGCAATCAAAAATAAGCTGGTGTTATTCATTATATTATTGTTGCTGAAACATAAAAAACATTCTTGATAATACATAATATATTTACATTATAGTAACAGATAAAATGTTTTTAATTTCAACTTAATATTTTAAAGTAATCTTATGTAAATAAAATATGTTGATTTGACAAGCTATAACTGTTTGAGGGAAAAAGGGAAAATATGTCAGTTTTATTTATTCGCATTGTGTGGGACGGATGTACACAATAAAATTAAGTAAGTTGAACAGCTTTTTTTTTTCAGTGCACAAGCTCAGATGTTTGCACTGGGCCAGGGGTCATTTAAAATGGAGTGTGGCAAAATGGAAGACTGTTCTGTGGTCAGATGAGTCACGATTTGAAGTTCTTTATGGAACACTGGGACGCCATGTCATCCGGACCAGAGAGGACAAGGATAGCCCAAGTTGTTATCAACGCTCCGTTCAGAAGCCTGCATCACTGATGGTATGGGGTTGCATGAGCGCTTGTGGCATGGGCAGCTTGCATGTCTGGAAAGGCACCATTAATGCAGAGAACTATGTTCAGGTTCTAGAACAACATGTGCTCCCATCTAGACGTCATCTCTTTCAGGGAAGACCCTGCATTTTTCAACAAGATAATGCCAGACCACATTCTGCAGCAATCACAACATCATGGCTACGTAGGAGAAGGATCCGGGTACTGAAATGGCCAGCCTGCAGTCCAGATCTTTCACCTACAGGTAGTCCCCGATTTACGAGCGCTCTGATCTGCGAGGTCCCAGACTTACGAGCTGCACATTTTTGGAAAAAACGAAAAAAATACCGAGTTTTCATGTGTTTTTTCACTTCAGTTAGCTAGTTAAGCATATAAACACACGTTTCCGATCATTTTTATGCACTCAAAAGTAGTTTTTAGATGAAAATAGAGTGTTTTTAGGTGCGCTGGCGAAATTTACGAGCGGACTTCCGAGCGGACTTCCGGGTTGCGAATTTTTGGAAAAAACGAAAAAAATACTGAGTTTTCATGTGTTTTTCCACTACAGTTAGCAAGTTAAGCATATAAACACACGTTTCCGATCATTTTTATGCACTCAAAAGTAGTTTTTAGATGAAAATAGAGTGTTTTTAGGTGCGCTGGCGAAATTTACGAGCGGACTTCCGGGTTGCGAATTTTTGGAAAAAACGAAAAAAATACTGAGTTTTCATGTGTTTTTTCACTACAGTTAGCAAGTTAAGCATATAAACACACGTTTCCGATCATTTTTATGCACTCAAAAGTAGTTTATAGATGAAAATAGAGTGTTTTTAGGTGCGCTGGCGAAATTTACGAGCGGACTTCCGGGTTTACGAGAGCAATGGCGGCCGTTCCAAATTACGAGATTTCCGGTTTACGAGCGCCCCCTTGTGACGGATCTCGCTCGTAAATCGGGGAATACCTTAGAGAACATTTGGCGCATCATAAAGAGGAAGGTGTGACAAAGAAGGCCCAAGACGATTGAACAGTTAGAGGCCTGTATTAGACATGAATCGGAGAGCATTTCTATTTCTAAACTTGAGAAACTGGTCTCCTCTGTCCCCAGACGTCTGTTGAGTGTTGTAAGAAGAAGGGGGGATGCCACACAGTGGTAAAAATGGACTTGTCCCAACTTTTTTGGGATTTGTTGATGCCATGAAATTTTGAAACAACATATTTTCCCTTAAAATGATACATTCTCTCAGTTTAAACTTTTGATCTGTGATTTGTGTTCTATTCTGAATAAAATATTAGATGTTGGCACCTCCACATCATTGCATTCAGTTTTTATTCACAATTTGTTTAGTGTCCCAACTTTTTTGAAATCCGGTTTGTATGACATCATCCCCTTTGATTCATAGATGATGTCAATCTTTGATGTCCCCAGGAAATTGATGTGAAGATGCAAACTAAAGCATCCTTGATTTAACAAGAACACTTCCTGTGACACCCAAGGCAGACAGGTCCTAGGTGAGGGACCAGACAAAGTGCAACCCAAAAACCCCTTATGACGAGTACAATAAATGGACTAAGTGTTCCCTCGCCCGGACGCTGGTCACCGGGGCCCCACTCTGGAGCCAGGCCCGGAGGTGGGGCATGCTGGCGAGCGCCTGGTGGCCGGGCTTTTACCCATGGAGCCCGGCCGGGCACAGCCCGAAGAGGAGACGTGGGTCCCCCTTCCCATGGGCTCACCACCTGTGGGAGGGGCCAAAGGGGTCGGGTGCAATGTGGGATGGGTGGTGGCCGAGGGCGGGGACCCTGGCGGTCTGATCCTCGGCTACAGAAGCTGGCCATTGGGACATGGAATGTCACCTCTCTGGTGGGGAAGGAGCCTGAGCTAGTGTGTGAGGTTGAGAGGTTCCGGCTAGAAATAGTCGGACTCACCTCAACACATGGCTCTGGAACCAGTTTCCTTGAGAGGGGTTGGACACTCTTCCACTCTGGAGTTGCCCCTGGTGAGAGGCGCCGAGCAGGAGTGGGCATACTTGTTGCCCCCCATCTTGGTGCCTGTACGTTGGGGTTCACCCCGGTGAACGAGAGGGTAGCCTCCCTTCGCCTACGTGTGGGGGGACGGGCTCTGACTGTTGTTTGTGCCTATGCGCCAAACGGCAGCGCAGATTACCCACCCTTTTTGGAGTCCTTGGAGGGGGTATTGGAGAGTGCGCCTCCTGGGGACTCCCTTGTTCTACTGGGGGACTTCAACGCTCACGTGGGCAATGACAGTGAGACCTGGAGGGGTGTGGTTGGGAGGAACGGCCCCCCTGATCTGAACCCGAGTGGTGTTCTGTTATTGGACTTCTGTGCTCGTCATGGATTATCCATAACAAACACCATGTTCAAGCATAAGGGTGTCCATATGTGCTCTTGGCACTAGGTCGCAATTCGATGATCAACTTTGTTGTCGTCTCATCGGATCTGCGGCCGCATGTCTTGGACACTCGGGTGAAGAGGGGGCGGAGCTGTCCACTGACCACTACCTGGTGGTGAGTTGGCTCCGATGGTGGGGGAGGATGCCGGTCAGACCTGGCAGACCCAAACGTATTGTGAGGGTCTGCTGGGAACGTCTGGCAGAGTCTCCCGTAAGACGGAGCTTTAACTCCCACCTCCGGGAGAGCTTTGAACACGTTCCGAGGGAGGCGGGGGACATTGAGTCCGAGTGGGCCATGTTCCGCGCCTCTATTGTCGAGGCAGCTTATCGGAGCTGTGGCCGCAAGGTTGTTGGTGCCTGTCATGGTGGCAACCCTCGAACCCGGTGGTGGACACCGGCAGTGAGGGATGCTGTCAGGCTGAAGGAGTCCTATTGGGCCTTTTTGGCCTGTGGGACCCTGGAAGCAGCTGATAGGTACCGGCAGTCCAAGCGGCATGCGGCTCGGGTGGTTGCTGAGGCAAAAACTCGGGCGTGGGAGGAGAGGCCATGGAGAATGACTTCCGTACAGCTTCGAGGCGATTCTGGTCCACCATCCGGCGTCTCAGGGGGGGAAAGCGGTACGCGACCAACACCATTTATGGTGGGGATGGCGTGCTGTTGACCTCAACTCGGGATGTTGTGAGTCGGTGGGCGGAATACTTCGAAGACCTCCTCAATCCTACTGGCACGTCTTCCACTGAGGAAGCGGAGCCTGGGGACTTTGGGTCGGGCTCTCCAATCTCTGGTGCTGAGGTCACCGAGGTGGTTAAAAAGCTCCGCGGTGGCAGGGCTCCAGGGGTGGATGAGATTCGCCCTGAGTTCCTTAGGGCTCTGGATGTTGTGGGGTTGTGTTGGCTTACGCGACTCTGCAATATCGCGTGGACATCGGGGGCAGTTCCCTTGGATTGGCAGACTGGGGTGGTGGTTCCCCTATTCAAAAAGGGGGACCGTAGGGTGTGTTCCAACTATAGGGGGATCACACTCTTAAGCCTCCCTGGTAAGGTCTATTCAGGGGTTCTGGAGAGGAGGGTCCGTCGGATAGTCGAACCTCGGATTCAGGAGGAGCAGTGTGGTTTTCGTCCTGGTCGTGGAACACTAGACCAGCTCTACACCCTCAGCAGGGTCCTGGAGGGTGCGTGGGAGTTTGCCCAACCAGTTTACATGTGCTTTGTGGACTTGGAGAAGGCATTCGACCGCGTCCCTCGGGGGGTTCTGTGGGGGGTACTCCGGGAGTATGGGGTACCAGGCCCTTTGATATGGGCTGTTAGGTCCCTGTACGACCGGTGTCAGAGCTTGGTCCGCATTGCCGGCAGTAAGTCAGGCTCGTTTCCGGTGAGAGTTGGACTCCGCCAAGGTTGCCCTTTGTCACCGATTCTGTTCATAACTTTTATGGACAGAATTTCTAGGCGCAGCCAAGGTGTTGAGAGGATCCATTTTGGTGGCCTTAGAATCACTTCTCTGTTTTTTGCAGATGATGTGGTCCTATTGGCTTTATCAGGTCGTGATCTACAGCTTTCACTGGAGCGGTTTGCAGCCGAGTGTGATGCGGCCGGGATGAGGATCAGTTCCTCCAAATCCGAGGCCATGGTCTTGAGCCGGAAAAGGGTAGCGTGCCCTCTCCGGGTCGGGGAGGAGGTCCTGCCCCAAGTGGAGGAGTTTAAGTATCTCGGGGTCTTGTTCACGAATGAGGGAAAACTGGAGCGTGAGATCGATAGGCGGATAGGTGCAGCGTCCGCAGTGAAGCGGGCGCTGTACCGGTCTGTCGTGGTGAAGAGAGAGCTGAGTCAAAAGGCAAAGCTCTCAATTTACCGATCGATCTACGTTCCCACCCTCATCTATGGTCATGAGCTTTGGGTTGTGACCGAAAGAACGAGATCTCGGATACAAGCGGCTGAAATGAGTTTTCTCCGCAGGGTGTCTGGACTCTCCCTTAGAGATAGGGTGAGAAGCTCAGTCATCCGGGAGGGACTCGGAGTAGAGCCGCTGCTTCTCCACATCGAGAGGAGCCAGTTGAGGTGGCTCGGGCATCTGGTTAGGATGCCTCCTGGACGCCTCCCTGGTGAGGTGTTCCGGGCATGTCCCACCGGGAGGAGACCCAGAGGAAGACCCAGGACACGCTGGAGGGACTATGTTTCTCGGCTGGCCTGGGAACGCCTTGGGATTCATTCATTTCATTCAACCTTTATTTAGTCAGGTAAATCTTTTGAACCTCAAGGGCTCATTTACGAAAGCGACCTGCTAAAACTAAAGAACAATGAACAGCAGTGGTATAATTTCCTTAAACAATAAACAATAAACAAACAAACAATAAACAATAGAAAACAAAAGAGAGAAGAAAAAAAAAAAAACAAAAGAAAGTTTTTTTTTTTTTTTTTTTTTTACAAAGTATCAAAAAACTAGCAAAACATTATAAGGTAGACGTATAAAATCAAAGACAGGAACAGATCTGCATTGGTTTTTGCCAGGATTCCAACAGATTCTGAAAACCATTTAGAGAAGTCAAGGTCGAGAGCTTCAGATCTTTTTGTAAGATATTCCATGAATTCGGGATTCCCCCCGAGGAGCTGGCCCGGCTGGGGAGAGGGAAGTCTGGGCCTCCTTAGGCTGCTACCCCCGTGACCCGGCCCCGGATAAGCGGAAGACAATGATGGATGGACTTCCTGTGATACCATACCATTTTATTTATAAAGTACTTAAAACAGCCACATGGCCAACCAAAGATATCACTTACATGAGTAAATCCAAAATGTTGGATCTGAAGGATTTGCTGTGTTAGGAAAAATAACTTATAGAGCAATTAGGTCACAAAAAATTACAGCAATGTTTCACTCCTATTTCTTTGCAGACTCAAAAGACCAAACAGGAACTAAATAGAAATTGTAATGGGCTTTCATTTCTTTTCACTCAGCCTTAGTTAGAAAATGTGCTTTGTTGTCTTACTTTCTCTCTTCTTTCTCTCTATTAAAAAAGGAGAAAAAAATACATATTGGAGTGAGAGGATGGCTTAAGGTGAGAAGGGACGCCAAAAAAAAAAGAAAAAGAAAAAAAAAAGAAAATGTGCTTTCCATGAGGGAGAAAGTTTTGTTTTCTATAGATATCAGTTGATAACAGTTGTTTTTGGTAATACAGCATTGTTTAAACTTTAAACAATGCTACCAAAAACAACTGTTTTAAACTTTAAAGGTTCAGTATGTAATTTCTGGAACACGCTGGAACTTAGGAAATTTTTGAACAGACACGTTTNNNNAAGGGCGAGATACACTCGAGCGTCCTCACGATACGCCAATACGCAGCGTACGTACGCCCCGTACGCAGCGTAGCCCCTCAGGGCAAGTACGCGCAAAGGTATTTTTTTACTACGCATACGCGATCCGCGTGCGCGATACGCGGTGTCTGACCATAAACTTCCCGGCGCCGGACTGTTTTGTATGTTACACAAATGAAATAAATTCCCCTTCTTTATCGCTGATCGGGCCTTTTCTTTTGTTTTTTTGCCTAAAGTCAAGTAACCGCTTCTTCCTCCGTTCACTCGATGATTGAAATGAATGAATTCAGGTCCTACCTTGGTGCGCGATGTTTTAATATCCCCTGGTGGGCTGTGTGCTGCAGGAAAAGCGCTCCCTGTTATTATTTTTATTTCTGAGAGAACTTTTTATAACATATATAGTAGAAACAGCGCATCAGAACACCGCAGAAGTCTGAGCGAGCTGCTCATGTTAAAGGTTTCACTTTCAACTAGGTTTCACATTCAGCTGACTGAGCGCTGTCAATCAATTCAGTAGGCGTGTCAGCAAGTGACCAATCAGCGTGCTCAGTTGTCCCCTTCGTGTGCAGCAGCTCATATTACAACAAGGAGAACGTCTGAGCTGAAGTCAGCTGAAGTGAAGCAGCCGCTCCGTATACGCGCGTATACGTCCGTATACGCGCGTATACGGAGTCTGCTTCACTGTATCTCGGCCTTTACCCTTGCTCTGCTGAAATTCAAATTCTGTTTTCATTGGCTGGTTCAAATTCAAGCTCTGTTTTTATTGGCTGGTTAACGGCGTGTCACTGTGGCTTTTTAGAAATGCTTTTAGAGAAGCAAGGGGACTATAGTTTTTTTCAGAGATTACTTGTCTAAAATCAGTATGTCAGGAGGAGGTAGTGACAGAGTGAAGAAATATGTTAAAAATATATTGTTAGAAAAGTTACATACAGCTCCTTTAAAGTAGCTTTTTCTTAAATCTTCATGAATAACAAACGTGTTTTCCAAGTTGATCTAAACTACAAGCTTGACTTTAATCATTTGAAATTAGGAAAAAGTCTCAATTTTAACAAGTTAAATTCCACCAGTCCTCAAACTTTTGGATCATTCATCCTCAGAAACAATAAAAAAAAAACATTTGATTCCATTTTTACTAATTTGTTAATATTTCAGAATTTTTTTTCTATTTCTAGAACCATTCACAATAAAGTTTGTCAAAAATATACCAATTACATCGATCAACCTCAGCAATGCTGCCAAATTAGACACAGCCAATGAATAACAGATTTCTTTATTTACAAAACGGTTTACAGCAATTTCTGAATTACTTTTGACCCACAAGTGAATAACGGTGTTCAGGTGCACCACACCTGCACACAGGGTGTCAAAAAAAAAAAAAAAGGAACACCTTGTGTCAAAAATGGAAGCTGATGAGGGAGTTTAAAAATCTGTAAGGCACAAGACACAGCATCACCAGCTTCTGCTCAGCTATCAGCAATTTTCCATAATTTCACCGTTAACATCACCTGGTAATGTAAGAAATGGTCACAGGTACAACATGAGGCATCTGGCAAAAGTTGTCATATAGGCTTCAGGTTTTATGGGGGAAAATTTCAAGTGTCTGGCAGTGACAATTTAATAGGCTACAACCACCTAAGGCATGCATGAACAACTTAAAAAATAACGATCTAACTTCAGCATCTTTACAGACATGAAATGTTAAAATGCATTTTAAAAAAAACTGAAAAATCAACGTTTAGAATTTTGATGCGCACATAAAGTCGAGCTCTACTTACAAGAAACGAGCACAAACTTGCATCAGGTCAAATATCAATAGTACCCAATCAATTTCTAATATTCTATTGTATTAAAAAGGGCCTAACTGGTACATAAAGATCTATTCCAATCTACACTAAGTATTGTACACAAGGAAACATCTTTATATTACAGTTTATAGGAAGAAAATAAACTAGAAACAAAGGTGGAGGATCTTGGAATAGTTGTCAGAAGTATGGTTATGATTCTGATGACGCATCTCCATGTTCGTTGGTGAGAAGTACCTGAAGATAAGTTATGATTACAGTGAAAACTGAAACTACAGTGAGCTTTCTTTGTGTTCAAATCTATGAACTGAGAAAACAAGGGACAGCACATTTAAAGTAATGTGACTCAACAAAGTTGCTGAAATAAAACAAATGTATGCAAAAGTTAGGAACTGGCCTTCACTGTACATCAACTCAATCAGGAGCCAGAAGGACACAAGATGATGAGGTCTCAAACTTTTAAAGGAAGTTTTGCAAATGATTTTTTTCTTCTCAGAAAATACAGGTTTAAATCAAAAGCACAATCTTTTTTCAGATTATATTTTAATATTTTTTTAAGAAAACTGTTTATATTTTTTGGCTGGGGAACAAAAAAAAAAAAAAAAAGATCCTGCTCTAGAAACCTCTTTCCATGATAATAGTTGCATTTGGTATCAACTGTATGGACAGCTGCTTCGTTTTCTAAATTAATCTGGTATCACAACGGAGAAGAAATGTTCCACTGCAGCAGCGTGGCATCGATGATGTCACAAATGGTAAGCTGGTGACGTTGTGCCGCCTGTCGCCAGTAAATTAGCTTACTGATGATGTTCCTGGATCAACTTTTACATCACTGCACACTTCTTCTCCTCTGGAGGTGCGTTCCCGTCAGCCTTCTCCATCTCCAAAATGATTCTCTTGAAAACCTCCACGGCAGTCTGTGTTGAATGAAAACTGGGTTTCAGGTTGTGAATCTTGTGTCGAAATTTCACGCCAAGTAAACGGCAAGAATTTACACCATTACCTCGTTCTCCTTGGCAGAAGACTCCATGAACGCAGCACCCCAGGAATCAGCGAGTTTTTTCCCCTCCTCTGGCTTGATAACCCTTAAAATAAGAGAAAACTTATTCTGTGATCCACACAATGATTCAAACCAATGGTTTTTAGGACTGTCTGATTAGGCGCTTATTTCCTTTTCATATACTGTACAAGTTTGTGATGACTCATGATCTGTCATAAACTAAATAAAATGCCAAAATCCACCATTATTACAGCCAAAATTCAGATTCCACTAATGTTACCAGCTTTACATCACACAAAAAGAGCCGAGGCTTTTGGGGCAGCATTTAGTGACAAACTGTAGTTCAATGGCTAATTCTGAGGTGACCATTCACAGGAGTTAATTTAGAAAGAAAAAAGTATGCTAAAGGGAGTGTGACATCTTTGTATACACACACACACACGAGAAAGCTCCTGCTTTGTCAGCTTTAACCCACTGACTTGTCCCTACATTATCACTGAATGTGAGTCAACAATTCAAACCTGATGCAACAGACATGTTCTTCCACATTCAAATAAATAACAGTAGAAATAATTCAGTTTTATTACCAAAAAAAAAATAAAAAATAAAAAGGATTGTATTTCCACTCAATATTTTTTTCCACACATAAAAGCAGCAAGCCAATATAAAAAGTAACGAAATAAGCAAGTCATAATGCTGCATGGATCCACTATGATCTCATCTATCCACCTTATTCCTGAGGGTGTCACTGTAGAAGCGATTATGTGTCTTACTTCCGTTTGACCCCGGAAGTAGAATTTCTGCATTGGCTCCTCGTTGTTTACTTGTTAATCTGTACGCGTCGTTGAAGTTCTGTTTTCTGTTATTTCGAGCTAATATTGTCACGAAGATGTCCTTGTGGAGCTCGGGTACCTGTTGCGCTGTTCGTGGCTGTACGAATAATCAGACGAAGCTGAATTTGTGGCTGCAACTAGTGTGTGTTGAACATGCTCCGAAAACAAAAACCTGCATCCTTCTTTGTGGCTGGGCTACGAGAAACCACCTGAAAAAAGACTCTGTATCCTCCAGAGGATCGAGAACACCAGGTATGATTTAAGAGACAGCTTTTAGTTTTATGATTTTATGTAGTCAGTGATTAAATGATACTAATATTTTCGTTCATAACTGGCAAATAAACACACGCACCTATATATGTATGCTGTGTGTGCGTTTATTATATATATATAATATAGGTGTGTGTGTGTGTGTGTGTGTATTTATATATATAATATAGGTGTGTGTGTGTGTGCGTTTATTTACATATATATAATCTAGGTGCGAGTGTGCGTTTATATTTATAATCTAGGCGTTTGTGTGTGTGTGTGTTCATAGATGAACCCTAATGTTTGTATACTGTACTCTTACTTTCAGATGGGCTTGACGAGAGTGTGGAGCTGTAAACACCACCACAGTCACATGCAGCATGACTGTTGGAATGTGGATTGACATAATGTCAGAACAAACCAAGGACCTTATTCTATGGTTGCCCCGTGAAACAATTAAAGCAACATGTTTTGCAGAAAGCTAAAAACTTGGACTCCAAAAGTGAATCATACAGTCACTACTATGCAAATAACACTGTGAAATATTTACTGGCTGTTTCTCCCTCTGGAATAATCATGTTTATTACAGATGCTTATGGTGGTAAATGCAGTGACAGGTATATAACACAGAACTCTGGGTTTCTGGACTATCTACATGCTGGAGATCAGGTGATGGGTGGTCGTGGTTTCACAGTGAGGGACCTGCTGCAAGAGTGTGGTGTGTAATGTAATCATTCCAGCATTCACACGCAAAGGATACCAGCTTATTTCAAGTGAGAAGACATTAAATGTAAACATTTTTCTCAAACATGTACAGTACTGGTGTACCGGTACTTGCTGTAAACGTAACACAACTCTTAACATGTTTTTTAAAGGATGCAATGTTAACTATATTACATTAGAAAAGTATTTGCTAAAATGATTCATTTGTTATGTACAATAGTTGACTGTTAACCTTCTTACAAGGTTAGTTTTTTGTGTGCACTATATCAGTTAATTTTGGATTAAACTACTGTTTCTATCTAAATGTCACTTTTTTCATTATCAGGTTTTTAAAGATCGTTTCCTGTCTATTTCATTATTTGTTTTCGTTTATTGTATTTTTTAGAGATCCAGGTATTTTGGGCAGAGATGAATTTTCTTTGCAATAAACTACTGTTTCTATCTAAATGTCACTTTTTTCATTATCAAGTTTTTAAAGATCGTTTCCTGTCTATTTCATTATTTGTTTTCATTTACTGTATTTTATTAAAAGTTCTCAAGGTGCTTCATTTGTGAATCAGTAAAGTCTTTGTCAAAAGAAATGTCAAGCTCCAGGTGCTCAGTTGGTGTCCAGATAAACATCTTGCAGCTCAAAAGTCCAAAGCAACATCATTGTTAGCTGGACCTGGAGATGTGGATTTTTAATGCTTAGACTGGACTCTGTGTTTGCCTTAAGGTAAATAAGAATGTGTCCCACCTCTCTTAACATAACAGGACCAACCTTGTTACTGTGAAGATACTAATAAGCTTCAGAGCTTTTCAGATTGCTCATCGCTTCGCCATCTGAAGCAACTGTCAACAAAGTAGCTAAGTATGCTAGTAGCTAAACATGCTAGTGTACGTTATTTTCGGCCACTTCTTCAAGTCGTCCTCCCACCCCTCAACAGCTGTAGGTAGCGGTAAAACAATATCTCCACATTTGAGTTGTGATCGTTTGTGTTCCCACATATTTTATGACCTAAAACCTCTGACGAAAACCGGTTAGCGCGTTGCTAGCGTGTAAAAAAAGTGCCGGTTCTGACTTTCGGCGGAAGTCGTACACATAATTCGCGCAAGGCATCATGGGGGCTAGGAATAAGGTGGATAGTTTT
>JBBPBX010064511.1:0-20228 GCA_038048925.1 Garcialebias charrua | reverse complement strand
CTTAGAAATTAGTAGAGAGAGTACAGTTTTGCAGAATTATGCTGGAAAAAGTTGAAATGAGTTCAAATAATGTAAAATTTGTTGAAACAAGCCTAAATTAGCATTAAAACAGCTTAATAGTAGCTAAAATATCAGAAGAAGCTGAAACTAGCAGAAATAAGCATAAAGCAGCATCATCTGAATATTGTAAAATATCTGAAACAATCTGAAATCTGAAAACATCTGAACTAAGCAAAAATAAGCAAAATAAAGTTGAAATTATCTGAAAAAAGCTTAAGATAGCAAAAACAGCTGAATATTATCTGAAATAGCAGAAAGAAGCTTAAATGTCTTAGAAATTAGTAGAGAGAGTAAATTTTTGTAGAATTAGGCTGGAAAAAGTTGAAATGAGTTCAAATAATGTAAAAAAATCTGAAAAAGCAAAATAAGCAAAATAAAGTTGAAATTATCTGAAAAAAGCTTAAGATAGCAAAAACAGCTGAATATTATCTGAAATAGCAGAAAGAAGCTTAAATGTCTTAGAAATTAGTAGAGAGAGTAAATTTTTGTAGAATTAGGCTGGAAAAAGTTGAAATGAGTTCAAATAATGTAAAATGTGTTGAAACAAGCCTAAATTAGCATAAAAACAGCTTAATAGTAGCTAAAATAGCAGAAGAAGCTGAAACTAGCAGAAATAAGCACAAAGCAGCATAATATGAAGTATCTGAAACAATCTGAAATTGAAAAAAATCTGAAATAAGTAGAAATAAGCAAAATAAAGTTGAAAATATCTGAATAAAGCTGAAATTGGCCAAAAACAGCTGAACAACAGCTAAAACAAGCAGAAACAATCTTAAATTACCAGAAAGAAGTTGGTAGAGCATGGTTTTGCTGAATTAGGCTGAAAAAAGTTGGATTGATTAAAAAAAATTGTTGAAATAGCTGAAAAAGCTGAAATTTGCATAAAACAGCTAAATAGTAGCTAAAATAAGCAGAAATAATCTGAAATTACCAGAAGGAAGTTGGTAGAGCATGGTTTTGCTGAATTAGGCTGAAAAAAGTTGGATTGATTTAAAAAAATTGTTGAAATAGCTGAAAAAGCTGAAATTTGCATAAAACAGCTAAATAGTAGCTAAAGTAGCAAAAATATGTTAATCTTTGAAAAATTTGCTGAAAGGAGCATAATGATCTGAAATTAGCAGAAATAAGTCAGTAGATGTACAAAAATGTTGAAGTAAGCTGCATTAGGCTGAAAAGAGTGCAACACAGTTCAAGAAACAGCTGAAATCAGCTGAAAGTAGCTGAAATATTTTTTTTAAATGTACAAGGTAGCTGAAGGAAGCCGAGCTGGTCCAAAATGTGAAAAAAGTAGTGAAATATTGTAATGAGTTCCAAAGATATCAAGGATGTAAAATGAGCTCCATTCATTTTCAATGGGAAAAAAGTGGCCGAAAAAGCTGAATATTTCAAAAAGCTGAAGTTGCATCAATACCAAAAGTCATAGCCGGAGTGTCCTCAATGAGCTGAACATTTTGATATATGAATTGTTGAAATAGCACAAAAACTGTAGGAGGAGTAGCGTGCCGAAAAACGTACGGATGGAAGATAGTAACCGGAATAATAAGTTGAATAAATATAAACACAATCACTATAGTGTGAATGCCTATGTGGCATTCACACAACTAGATTGCATTTCCTGAGAAAATGCATGTGTGAATGCCAAAATGGCCGCTTCACCCAACTTGCATGTTCAATCAAAATGGCCGCTTTACCTAATGTGCTTATTAAATCAAAATGGCTAACTTGTCTACTTAAATTGTAGAACCAAAATGGTAACAATACATGCATTGACTTACTTCGCAAGGCAATTAACTGCCTTGTATATTGAACCAAAATGGCCACTTCACCTAATTTGCATGTTCAATCAAAATGGCCGCTTCACCTAATGCATGATAAAGAATGTCCATAGCTACAACCTCACCAAATTTCGTCTCTCTATGAATAAAGATAGCTGAGTTAAAGCCATTTGAAAGTAGCGTTGGCGGCCATCTTGGATTTTACAGTATTTTTAATGTTTTGCATTGTCGGCCATCTTGGATTTTTGATTTGGATTCCATACATGATAGATAATGTCCTCAGCTACAACCTCACCAAATTTCGGCTCTCTATGTATAATGATGGCTGAGTTAAAGCCATTTGAAAGTTGCATTGGCGGCCATCTTGGATTTTTGATTTTGATATAGCATTTGATAGGAAACATTCTCAGCTATCACTACACCAAGTTTCAGCTCAATATCACTAAAATTGACCATTTTATAGTATTTTTACTTTTTTGCATTGTCGGCCATCTTGGATTTTTTATTTGGATTCCATACATGATAGAGGATTCCCTCAGCTACAACCTCACCAAATTTCGGCTCTCTATGTATAATGATGGCTGAGTTAAAGCCATTTGAAAGTAGCGTTGGCGGCCATCTTGGATTTTTGATTTTGATATTGCATTTGATAGGAAACATTCTCAGCTATCACTACACCAAGTTTCAGCTCAATATCACTAAAACTGACCATTTTATAGTATTTTTACTTTTTTGCATTGTCGGCCATCTTGGATTTTTGATTTGGATTCAATACATGATAGATAATGTCCTCAGCTACAACCTCACCAAATTTCAGCTCTCTATGTATAAAGATGGCTGAGTTAAAGCCATTTGAAAGTAGCGTTGGCGGCCATCAGCTGAAATTGGTCAAAAACAGCTGAATATTATCTGAAATAGCAGAAAGAAGCTTAAATATCTTAGAAATTAGTAGAGAGAGTACAGTTTTGCAGAATTAGACTGGAAAAAGTTGAAATGAGTTCAAATAATGTGGAATTTGTTGAAACAAGCCTAAATTAGCATAAAAACAGCTTAATAGTAGCTAAAATAGCAGAAGAAGCTGAAACTAGCAGAAATAAGCACAAAGCAGCATAATCTGAATAATCTAAAATATCTGAAACAATCTGAAATCTGAAAAAATCTGAACTAAGCAGAAATAAGCAAAATAAAGTTGAAATTATCTGAAAAAAGCTTAAGATAGCAAAAACAGCTGAATATTATCTGAAATAGCAGAAAGAAGCTTAAATGTCTTAGGAATTAGTAGAGAGAGTACATTTTTGCAGAATTAGGCTGGAAAAAGTTGAAATGAGTTCAAATAATGTGGAATTTGTTGAAACAAGCCTAAATTAGCATAAAAACAGCTTAATAGTAGCTAAAATAGCAGAAGAAGCTGAAACTAGCAGAAATAAGCACAAAGCAGCATAATATGAAGTATCTGAAACAATCTGAAATTGAAAAAAATCTGAAATAAGTAGAAATAAGCAAAATAAAGTTGAAAATATCTGAATAAAGCTGAAATTGGCCAAAAACAGCTGAACAACAGCTAAAACAAGCAGAAACAATCTTAAATTACCAGAAGGAAGTTGGTAGAGCATGGTTTTGCTGAATTAGGCTGAAAAAAGTTGGATTGATTAAAAAAAATTGTTGAAATAGCTGAAAAAGCTGAAATTATCATAAAACAGCTAAATAGTAGCTAAAATAGCTAAAATATCTTAATCTTTCAAAAATTATCTGAAAGGAGCATAATGATCTGAAATTAGCAGAAATAAGTCAGTAGAAGTACAAAAATGTTGAAGTAAGCTGCATAAAGCTGAAAAGAGTGCAAAGCAGTTGAAAAAACAGCTGAAATTAGCTGAAAGTAGCTGAAATATTTTTTAAAAAATGTACAAGGTAGCTGAAGGAAGCTAAGCTGGTCCAAAATGTGAAAGGAGTAGTGAAATATTGTAAAGAGTTCCAAAGATATCAAGGATGAAAAATTAGCTCCATTCATTTTCAATGGGGAAGAAAATGGCCGAAAAGGCTAAATAATTCAAAAAGCTAAAGTTGCACCAATACCAAAAGTCATAGCCGGATTGTCCTAATCGAGCTGAACGTTTTGATATATGGATTGTTGAAATAGCACAAAAACTGTAGGAGGAGTAGCGTGCCAAAAAACGTACGGAATCAGGATAGTAACATCTAAGATTATCTAATAATAAATATAAACACAATCACTATAGTGTGAATGCCTATGTGGCATTCACACAACTAGATTGCATTTCCTGAGAAAATGCATGTGTGAATGCCAAAATGGCCGCTTCACACAACTTGCATGTTCGATCAAAATGGCCGCTTTACCTAATGTGCTTATTAAATCAAAATGGTTACATTGCCTACTTAAATTGTAGAACCAAAATGGTAACAATACATGCATTGACTTACTTCGCAAGGCAATTAACTGCCTTGTATATTGAACCAAAATGGCCACTTCACCTAATTTGCATATTCAATCAAAATGGCCGCTTCACCTAATGCATGATAAAGAATGTCCATAGCTACAACCTCACCAAATTTCGGCTCTCTATGAATAAATATGGCTGATTTAAAGCCATTTGAAAGTAGCGTTGTTGGTCATCTTGGATTTTACAGTATTTTTAATGTTTTGCTTTGTCGGCCATCTTGGATTTTTGATTTGGATTCCGTACATGATAGAGGATTCCCTCAGCTACAACCTCACCAAATTTCGGCTCTCTATGTATAATGATGGCTGAGTTAAAGCATTTGAAAGTAGCGTTGGTGGCCATCTTGGATTTTACAGTATTTTTAATGTTTTGCTTTGTCTGCCATCTTGGATTTTTGATTTGGATTCCGTACATGATAGAGGATTCCCTTAGCTACAACCTCACCAAATTTCAGCTCTCTATGAATAAAGATGGCTGAGTTAAAGCCATTTGAATGTAGCGTTGGCGGCCATCTTGGATTTTTACAGTTTTTTAATGTTTTACTTTGTCGGCCATCTTGGATTTTTGATTTGGATTCCGTACATGATAGATAATGTCCTCAGCTACTACCTCACCAAATTTCGGCTCTCTATGTATAATGATGGCTGAGTTAAAGCCATTTGAAAGTAGCGTTGGCGGCCATCTTGGATTTTTGATTTTGATATAGCATTTGATAGGAAACATTCTCAGCTATCACTACACCAAGTTTCAGCTCAATATCACTAAAATTGACCATTTTATAGTATTTTTACTTTTTGCATTGTCGGCCATCTTGGATTTTTTTTTGGATTCTATACATGATAGATAATGTCCTCAGCTACAACCTCACCAAATTTCAGCTCTCTATGTATAAAGATGGTCGAGTTATAACCATTTGAAAGTAGCGTTGGCGGCCATCAGCTGAAATTGGTCAAAAACAGCTGAATATTATCTAAAATAGCAGAAATAAGCTTAAATTAGCAGCAGGAATTAGTAAGAGCTTAATTGGGAATAATCTGAAACATCTTAAACAATCTGAAATCTGAAATAATCTGAAATAAGCAAAAAAAGTTGAAATTATCTAAAAAAAGCTTAAGATATCATAAACAGCTGAATACTATCTAAAATAGCAGAAATAAGCTTAAATTATCTGAAGTAATTAGAAATAGCATAATTGTGAATAATCTGAAATATCTGAAACAATCTGAAATCTGAAAAAATCTGAACTAAGCAGAAATAAGCAAAATAAAGTTGAAATTATCTGAAAAAAGCTAAAGATAGCAAAAACAGCTGAATATTATCTGAAATAGCAGAAATAAGCTTAACTGTGTTAGAAATTAGTAGAGAGAGTGTAGTTTTGCAGAATTAGGATGGAAAAAGTTGAAATGAGTTCAAATAATGTGGAATTTGTTGAAACAAGCCTAAATTAGCATAAAAACAGCTTAATAGTAGCTAAAATAGCAGAAGAAGCTGAAACTAGCAGAAATAAGCACAAAGCAGCATAATCTGAATAATCTAAAATATCTGAAACTATCTGAAATCTGAAAAAATCTGAACTAAGCAGAAATAAGCAAAATAAAGTTGAAATTATCTGAAAAAAGCTTAAGATAGCAAAAACAGCTGAATATTATCTGAAATAGCAGAAAGAAGCTTAAATGTCTTAGAACTTAGTAGAGAGAGTACATTTTTGCAGAATTTGGCTGGAAAAAGTTGAAATGAGTTCAAATAATGTGGAATGTGTTGAAACAAGCCTAAATTAGCATAAAAACAGCTTAATAGTAGCTAAAATAGCAGAAGAAGCTGAAACTAGCAGAAATAAACACAAAGCAGAAGAATATGAAGTATCTGAAACAATCTGAAATTGAAAAAAATCTGAAATAAGTAGAAATAAGCAAAATAAAGTTGAAAATATATGAATAAAGCTGAAATTGGCCAAAAACAGCTGAACAACAGCTAAAACAAGCAGAAACAATCTTAAATTACCAGAAGGAAGTTGGTAGAGCATGGTTTTGCTGAATTAGGCTGAAAAAAGTTGGATTGATTAAAAAAAATTGTTGAAATAGCTGAAAAAGCTGAAATTATCATAAAACAGCTAAATAGTAGCTAAAATAGCTAAAATATCTTAATCTTTCAAAAATTATCTGAAAGGAGCATAATGATCTGAAATTAGCAGAAATAAGTCAGTAGAAGTACAAAAATGTTGAAGTAAGCTGCATAAAGCTGAAAAGAGTGCAAAGCAGTTGAAAAAACAGCTGAAATTAGCTGAAAGTAGCTGAAATATTTTTTAAAAAATGTACAAGGTAGCTGAAGGAAGCTAAGCTGGTCCAAAATGTGAAAGGAGTAGTGAAATATTCTAAAGAGTTCCAAAGATATCAAGGATGAAAAATTAGCTCCATTCATTTTCAATGGGGAAGAAAATGGCCGAAAAGGCTAAATAATTCAAAAAGCTAAAGTTGCACCAATACCAAAAGTCATAGCCATCATGTCCTGAATGAGCTGAACATTTTGATATATGAATTGTTGCAATAGCACAAAAACTGTAGGAGGAGTAGCGTGCCGAAAAACGTACGGAATCAGGATAGTAACCGGAAGACAATCTCTATAGTGTGAATGCCTATGTGGCATTCACACAATAAATATAAACACAATCACTATAGTGTGAATGCCTATGTGGCATTCACACAACTAGATTGCATTTCCTGAGAAAATGCATGTGTGAATGCCAAAATGGCCGCTTCACCCAACTTGCATGTTCAATCAAAATGGCCGCTTTACCTAATGTGCTTATTAAATCAAAATGGCTACCTTGTCTACTTTAATTGTAGAACCAAAATGGCAACAATACATGCATTGACTTACTTTGCAAGGCAAGTAACTGCCTTGTATATTGAACCAAAATGGCGGCCTCACCTAATTTGCATGTTCAATCAAAATGGCTGCTTCACCTAATGTATGTTAGAGATGGTCCATAGCTACAACCTCACCAAATTTCAGCTCTCTATGAATAAAGATGGCTGAGTTAAAGCCATTTGAAAGTAACATTGGCAGCCATCAGCTGAAATTGGTCAAAAACAGCTGAACAACAGCTAAAACAAGCAGAAAATATCTTAAATTACCAGAAGGAAGTTGGTAGAACATGGTTTTGCTGAATTAGGCTGAAAAAAGTTGGATTGATTAAAAAAATTGTTGAAATAGCTGAAAAAGCTGAAATTTGCATAAACAGCTAAATAGTAGCTAAAATAGCAAAAATATCTTAATCTTTCAAAAATTTGCTGAAAGGAGCATAATGATCATAAGTCAGTATAAGTACAACAATGTTGAAGTAAGCTGCATTAAGCTGAAAAGATCGCAAAGTCGTTGTAGAAACAGTTGAAATTAGCTGAAAGTAGCCGAAATATTTTTAAAAAATGTACAAGGTAGCTGAAGGAAGTTGAGTTGGTCCAAAATGTGAAAGGAGTAGTGAAATATTGTAATGAGTTCCAAAGATATCAAGGATGTAAAATGAGCTCATTGAGTTCATTTGAGCTCCATTCATTTTCAATGGGAAAAAAATGGCCGAAAAGGCTGAATATTTCAAAAAGCTAAAGTTGCACCAATACCAAAAGTCATAGCCATCATGTCCTGAATGAGCTGAACATTTTGATATATGAATTGTTGAAATAGCACAAAAACTGTAGGAGGAGTAGCGTGCCAAAAAACGTACGGAATCAGGATAGTAACAGATGTAATTGTAACACTAGATTGCATTTCCTGAGAAAATGCATGTGTGAATGCCAAAATGGCCGTTATGACTTGAATGTTTAATCAAAATGGCCGCTTTACCTAATGTGCTTATTAAATCAAAATGGCTAACTTGTCTACTTAAATTGTAGAACCAAAATGGTAACAATACATGCATTGACTTACTTCGCAAGGCAATTAACTGCCTTGTATATTGAACCAAAATGGCCACTTCACCTAATTTGCATATTCAATCAAAATGGCCGTTTCACCTAATGCATGATAAAGAATGTCCATAGCTACAACCTCACCAAATTTCGGCTCTCTATGAATAAATATGGCTGATTTAAAGCCATTTGAAAGTAGCGTTGGTGGCCATCTTGGATTTTACAGTATTTTTAATGTTTTGCTTTGTCGGCCATCTTGGATTTTTGATTTGGATTCCGTACATGATAGAGGATTCCCTCAGCTACAACCTCACCAAATTTCGGCTCTCTATGTATAATGATGGCTGAGTTAAAGCCATTTGAAAGTAGCGTTGGTGGCCATCTTGGATTTTACAGTATTTTTAATGTTTTGCTTTGTCTGCCATCTTGGATTTTTGATTTGGATTCCGTACATGATAGAGGATTCCCTTAGCTACAACCTCACCAAATTTCAGCTCTCTATGAATAAAGATGGCTGAGTTAAAGCCATTTGAATGTAGCGTTGGCGGCCATCTTGAATTTTTACAGTTTTTTAATGTTTTACTTTGTCGGCCATCTTGGATTTTTGATTTGGATTCCGTACATGATAGATAATGTCCTCAGCTACTACCTCACCAAATTTCGACTCTCTATGTATAATGATGGCTGAGTTAAAGCCATTTGAAAGTAGCGTTGGCGGCCATCTTGGATTTTTGATTTTGATATAGCATTTGATAGGAAACATTCTCAGCTATCACTACACCAAGTTTCAGCTCAATATCACTAAAATTGACCATTTTATAGTATTTTTACTTTTTTGCATTGTCGGCCATCTTGGATTTTTTTTTGGATTCTATACATGATAGATAATGTCCTCAGCTACAACCTCACCAAATTTCAGCTCTCTATGTATAAAGATGGTCGAGTTATAACCATTTGAAAGTAGCGTTGGCAGCCATCAGCTGAAATTGGTCAAAAACAGCTGAATATTATCTAAAATAGCAGAAATAAGCTTAAATTAGCAGCAGGAATTAGTAAGAGCTTAATTGGGAATAATCTGAAACATCTTAAACAATCTGAAATCTGAAATAATCTGAAATAAGCAAAAAAAGTTGAAATTATCTAAAAAAAGCTTAAGATATCATAAACAGCTGAATACTATCTAAAATAGCAGAAATAAGCTTAAATTATCTGAAGTAATTAGAAATAGCATAATTGTGAATAATCTGAAATATCTGAAACAATCTGAAATCTGAAAAAATCTGAACTAAGCAGAAATAAGCAAAATAAAGTTGAAATTATCTGAAAAAAGCTAAAGATAGCAAAAACAGCTGAATATTATCTGAAATAGCAGAAATAAGCTTAACTGTGTTAGAAATTAGTAGAGAGAGTGTAGTTTTGCAGAATTAGGATGGAAAAAGTTGAAATGAGTTCAAATAATGTGGAATTTGTTGAAACAAGCCTAAATTAGCATAAAAACAGCTTAATAGTAGCTAAAATAGCAGAAGAAGCTGAAACTAGCAGAAATAAGCACAAAGCAGCATAATCTGAATAATCTAAAATATCTGAAACTATCTGAAATCTGAAAAAATCTGAACTAAGCAGAAATAAGCAAAATAAAGTTGAAATTATCTGAAAAAAGCTTAAGATAGCAAAAACAGCTGAATATTATCTGAAATAGCAGAAAGAAGCTTAAATGTCTTAGAACTTAGTAGAGAGAGTACATTTTTGCAGAATTTGGCTGGAAAAAGTTGAAATGAGTTCAAATAATGTGGAATGTGTTGAAACAAGCCTAAATTAGCATAAAAACAGCTTAATAGTAGCTAAAATAGCAGAAGAAGCTGAAACTAGCAGAAATAAACACAAAGCAGAAGAATATGAAGTATCTGAAACAATCTGAAATTGAAAAAAATCTGAAATAAGTAGAAATAAGCAAAATAAAGTTGAAAATATATGAATAAAGCTGAAATTGGCCAAAAACAGCTGAACAACAGCTAAAACAAGCAGAAACAATCTTAAATTACCAGAAGGAAGTTGGTAGAGCATGGTTTTGCTGAATTAGGCTGAAAAAAGTTGGATTGATTAAAAAAAATTGTTGAAATAGCTGAAAAAGCTGAAATTATCATAAAACAGCTAAATAGTAGCTAAAATAGCTAAAATATCTTAATCTTTCAAAAATTATCTGAAAGGAGCATAATGATCTGAAATTAGCAGAAATAAGTCAGTAGAAGTACAAAAATGTTGAAGTAAGCTGCATAAAGCTGAAAAGAGTGCAAAGCAGTTGAAAAAACAGCTGAAATTAGCTGAAAGTAGCTGAAATATTTTTTAAAAAATGTACAAGGTAGCTGAAGGAAGCTAAGCTGGTCCAAAATGTGAAAGGAGTAGTGAAATATTCTAAAGAGTTCCAAAGATATCAAGGATGAAAAATTAGCTCCATTCATTTTCAATGGGGAAGAAAATGGCCGAAAAGGCTAAATAATTCAAAAAGCTAAAGTTGCACCAATACCAAAAGTCATAGCCATCATGTCCTGAATGAGCTGAACATTTTGATATATGAATTGTTGCAATAGCACAAAAACTGTAGGAGGAGTAGCGTGCCGAAAAACGTACGGAATCAGGATAGTAACCGGAAGACAATCTCTATAGTGTGAATGCCTTGTTGGCATTCACACAACTAGATTGCATTTCCTGAGAAAATGCATGTGTGAATGCCAAAATGGCCGTTATGACTTGAATGTTTAATCAAAATGGCCGCTTTACCTAATGTGCTTATTAAATCAAAATGGCTAACTTGTCTACTTAAATTGTAGAACCAAAATGGTAACAATACATGCATTGACTTACTTCGCAAGGCAATTAACTGCCTTGTATATTGAACCAAAATGGCCACTTCACCTAATTTGCATATTCAATCAAAATGGCCGCTTCACCTAATGCATGATAAAGAATGTCCATAGCTACAACCTCACCAAATTTCGGCTCTCTATGAATAAATATGGCTGATTTAAAGCCATTTGAAAGTAGCGTTGTTGGCCATCTTGGATTTTACAGTATTTTTAATGTTTTGCTTTGTCGGCCATCTTGGATTTTTGATTTGGATTCCGTACATGATAGAGGATTCCCTCAGCTACAACCTCACCAAATTTCGGCTCTCTATGTATAATAATGGCTAAGTTAAAGCCATTTGAAAGTAGCGTTGGTGGCCATCTTGGATTTTACAGTATTTTTAATGTTTTGCTTTGTCTGCCATCTTGGATTTTTGATTTGGATTCCGTACATGATAGAGGATTCCCTTAGCTACAACCTCACCAAATTTCAGCTCTCTATGAATAAAGATGGCTGAGTTAAAGCCATTTGAATGTAGCGTTGGCGGCCATCTTGAATTTTTACAGTTTTTTAATGTTTTACTTTGTCGGCCATCTTGGATTTTTGATTTGGATTCCGTACATGATAGATAATGTCCTCAGCTACTACCTCACCAAATTTCGACTCTCTATGTATAATGATGGCTGAGTTAAAGCCATTTGAAAGTAGCGTTGGCGGCCATCTTGGATTTTTGATTTTGATATAGCATTTGATAGGAAACATTCTCAGCTATCACTACACCAAGTTTCAGCTCAATATCACTAAAATTGACCATTTTATAGTATTTTTACTTTTTTGCATTGTCGGCCATCTTGGATTTTTTTTTGGATTCTATACATGATAGATAATGTCCTCAGCTACAACCTCACCAAATTTCAGCTCTCTATGTATAAAGATGGTCGAGTTATAACCATTTGAAAGTAGCGTTGGCAGCCATCAGCTGAAATTGGTCAAAAACAGCTGAATATTATCTAAAATAGCAGAAATAAGCTTAAATTAGCAGCAGGAATTAGTAAGAGCTTAATTGGGAATAATCTGAAACATCTTAAACAATCTGAAATCTGAAATAATCTGAAATAAGCAAAAAAAGTTGAAATTATCTAAAAAAAGCTTAAGATATCATAAACAGCTGAATACTATCTAAAATAGCAGAAATAAGCTTAAATTATCTGAAGTAATTAGAAATAGCATAATTGTGAATAATCTGAAATATCTGAAACAATCTGAAATCTGAAAAAATCTGAACTAAGCAGAAATAAGCAAAATAAAGTTGAAATTATCTGAAAAAAGCTAAAGATAGCAAAAACAGCTGAATATTATCTGAAATAGCAGAAATAAGCTTAACTGTGTTAGAAATTAGTAGAGAGAGTGTAGTTTTGCAGAATTAGGATGGAAAAAGTTGAAATGAGTTCAAATAATGTGGAATTTGTTGAAACAAGCCTAAATTAGCATAAAAACAGCTTAATAGTAGCTAAAATAGCAGAAGAAGCTGAAACTAGCAGAAATAAGCACAAAGCAGCATAATCTGAATAATCTAAAATATCTGAAACTATCTGAAATCTGAAAAAATCTGAACTAAGCAGAAATAAGCAAAATAAAGTTGAAATTATCTGAAAAAAGCTTAAGATAGCAAAAACAGCTGAATATTATCTGAAATAGCAGAAAGAAGCTTAAATGTCTTAGAACTTAGTAGAGAGAGTACATTTTTGCAGAATTTGGCTGGAAAAAGTTGAAATGAGTTCAAATAATGTGGAATGTGTTGAAACAAGCCTAAATTAGCATAAAAACAGCTTAATAGTAGCTAAAATAGCAGAAGAAGCTGAAACTAGCAGAAATAAACACAAAGCAGAAGAATATGAAGTATCTGAAACAATCTGAAATTGAAAAAAATCTGAAATAAGTAGAAATAAGCAAAATAAAGTTGAAAATATATGAATAAAGCTGAAATTGGCCAAAAACAGCTGAACAACAGCTAAAACAAGCAGAAACAATCTTAAATTACCAGAAGGAAGTTGGTAGAGCATGGTTTTGCTGAATTAGGCTGAAAAAAGTTGGATTGATTAAAAAAAATTGTTGAAATAGCTGAAAAAGCTGAAATTATCATAAAACAGCTAAATAGTAGCTAAAATAGCTAAAATATCTTAATCTTTCAAAAATTATCTGAAAGGAGCATAATGATCTGAAATTAGCAGAAATAAGTCAGTAGAAGTACAAAAATGTTGAAGTAAGCTGCATAAAGCTGAAAAGAGTGCAAAGCAGTTGAAAAAACAGCTGAAATTAGCTGAAAGTAGCTGAAATATTTTTTAAAAAATGTACAAGGTAGCTGAAGGAAGCTAAGCTGGTCCAAAATGTGAAAGGAGTAGTGAAATATTCTAAAGAGTTCCAAAGATATCAAGGATGAAAAATTAGCTCCATTCATTTTCAATGGGGAAGAAAATGGCCGAAAAGGCTAAATAATTCAAAAAGCTAAAGTTGCACCAATACCAAAAGTCATAGCCATCATGTCCTGAATGAGCTGAACATTTTGATATATGAATTGTTGCAATAGCACAAAAACTGTAGGAGGAGTAGCGTGCCGAAAAACGTACGGAATCAGGATAGTAACCGGAAGACAATCTCTATAGTGTGAATGCCTTGTTGGCATTCACACAACTAGATTGCATTTCCTGAGAAAATGCATGTGTGAATGCCAAAATGGCCGCTTCACCCAACTTGCATGTTCAATGAAAATGGTCGCTTTACCTAATGTGCTTATTAAATCAAAATGGCTACCTTGTCTACTTAAATTGTAGAGCCAAAATGGTAACAATACATGCATTGACTTACTTCGCAAGGCAATTAACTGCCTTGTATACTGAACCAAAATGGCCACTTCACCTAATTTGCATGTTCAATCAAAATGGCCGCTTCACCTAATGCATGATAAAGAATGTCCATAGCTACAACCTCACCAAATTTCGGCTCTCTATGAATAAAGATGGCTGATTTAAAGCCATTTGAAAGTAGCGTTGGTGGCCATCTTGGATTTTACAGTATTTTTAATGTTTTGCTTTGTCTGCCATCTTGGAATTTTGATTTGGATTCCGTACATGATAGAGGATTCTCTCAGCTACAACCTCACCAAATTTCAGCTCTCTATCTATAAAGATGGCCGAGTTAAAGTCATTTGAAAGTAGCGTTGTCGGCCATCTTGGATTTTTGATTTTGATATAGCATTTGATAGGAAACATTCTCAGCTATCACTACACCAAGTTTTAGCTGAATATAACTAAAATTGACCATTTTATAGTATTTTTACTTTTTTGCTTTGTCGGCCATCTTGGATTTTTTATTTGGATTCCTTACATGATAGACAATGTCCTCAGCTACAACCTCACCAAATTTCGGCTCTCTATGTATAAAGATGGCTGAGTTAAAGCCATTTGAAAGTAGCGTTGGCAGCCATCAGCTGAAATTGGTCAAAAACAGCTGAACAACAGCTAAAACAAGCAGAAAATATCTTAACTTAGCTGAAGGAAGTTGGTAGAACATGGTTTTGCTGAATTAGGCTGAAAAAAGTTGGATTGATTAAAATAAATTGTTGAAATAGCTGAAAAAGGTGAAATTTGCATAAACAGCTAAATAGTAGCTGAAATAGCAAAAATATCTTAATCTTTCAAAAATTAGCTGAAAGGAGCATAATGATCTGAAATTAGCATAAATAAGTCGGTAGACGTACAAAAATGTTGAAGTAAGCTGCATTAAGCTGAAAAGATCGCAGCTAAAATTAGCTGAAAGTAGCCGAAATATTTTTAAAAAATGTACAAGGTAGCTGAAGGAAGCTGAGTTGGTCCAAAATGTGAAAGGAGTAGTGAAATATTGTAATGAGTTCCAAAGATATCAAGGGTGTAAAATGAGCTCATTGAGTTCATTTGAGCTCCATTCATTTTCAATGGGAAAAAAATGGCCGAAAAGGCTGAATATTTCAAAAAGCTAAAGTTGCACCAATACCAAAAGTCATAGCCATCATGTCCTGAATGAGCTGAACATTTTGATATATGAATTGTTGAAATAGCACAAAAACTGTAGGAGGAGTAGCGTGCCAAAAAACGTACGGAATCAGGATAGTAACAGATGTAATTGTAACACTAGAAAAACCGCATTTCCTACGAAAATGCACGTGTGAATGCCTTAGCGCCGCTCCGCCCTTCTCGCGGCGACCGCGGGAAGTCGAGCTGGTCCACCCCGAAACGCTCTCGTGCCTTTCCCGTACCCGTTCGGCACCCAGTGCGTGCACTCGATTTGGTCCACATTCCAAAATGGCCGCCTTCCCATTTATCGTACACCGTTGATGCCAGAGGGTTTTCTGTGCGTCTTTGTGAATTGGACAAGTGTACCAAATTTCATGATCCTACGTGAAACTAAGGCCAATGCGGAGGGTAGTTTGAAATTTTCTAGGTGGCGCTCTTGAGCCGTTTCTTTTGCAATTTTGGTCACGCCCCCAAAATATGTAATTGTTCACCAGTCCTGATGAGTCTGCCAATTTTGTTGAGTTTTGGGATATGAAAAAGCCCCCAAAATGCTATTTCATTTTAGCTCCATTCATTTTCAATGGGATAAAAATGGCCGAAAATGTCGCCTTTCCTTTCATCGTACAACGTTGGTGCCAGAGGGTTTTCTGTGCGCCTTGGTGAATCGGGGAGGTGTACCAAATTTCATGATCCTACGTGAAACTAAGGCCAATGCGGAGGGTAGTTTGAAATATTCTAGGTGGCGCTCTTGAGCCGTTTCTGTTGCAATTTTGGCCACGCCCCCAAAATATGTAATTTTTCACCAGTCCTGACGAGTCTGCCAAATTTGGTGAGTTTTGGGATATGATAAAGCTCCCCAAAGGCCAAACGTATTGTGACGGCGTTACGTCTGATTCGCCACATCGCCACGCCCACATGCTCCACCCAAAACAGTCATTGTTGGAAAGCTTGTTACAACACTATGTCTTTGGTCACTGGACAGACCGTCACGCTGATTAGGTAACAGGTGTCCAATCCGGACGTTCAATGTACAACTGTACACTTCCTGTTGTGAGGGGGCGTGGCTTAGTTATTGTCATGATTTGACCAGTCAGTATTGCAGGGGACCGGATGTGGGTATATCACTGAAGGTTTGATGTATTAGACAGTTTTCGTGTAGGTGCTATTAGTGTTTCGTTTGTGATGGCGTTACGTCTGATTCGCCATATTGCCACGCCCACATGCTCCACCCAAAACGGTCAGTGTTGGAAAGCTTGTTACAGCAACATGTCTTTGGTCACTGGACAGACCGTCACGCTGATTAGGTAACAGGTGTCCGATCGGGACGTTCAATGTACAACTGTACACTTCCTGTTGTGAGGGGGCGTGGCTTAATTAATGTCATGATTTGACCATTCAGTATTGCAGGGGACTGGTTGTGGGTCAATCACTGAAGGTTTGATGTATTAGACAGTTTTCGTGTAGGTGCTATTAGTGTTTCGTTTTTCATGGCGAGATACCTAACTTTGAGGCCAGGCCACGCCCCTTCATCATATATGAAAACATGAGGTTTTGATCATTTGTTACTCCTGCATGTCTGAGTGATGAGTCTGCCAAATTTGGTGAGATTTAGGATATAATAAAGCCCCCAAACGGCCATTTCATTTTAGCTCCATTCATTTTCAATGGGAAAAAGATGGCCGAAAAGGCTGAATATCTCAAAAAGCTAAAGTTGCAGCATTACCAAAAGTCATAGCCGGATTGTCCTAAATGAGCTGAACATTTTGATATATGAATTGTTGAAATCGCACCAAAACTGTGCGAGTAGTTACATGCCAAAAAACGTACGGAATGAAGATAGTAACATCTATAAATAACTAGAAAAACCGCATTTCCTGCGAAAATGCACGTGTGAATGCCTTAGCGCCGCTCCGCCCTTCTCGCGGCGACCGCGGGAAGTCGAGCTGGTCCACCCCGAAACGCTCTCGTGCCTTTCCCGTACCAGTTCGGCACCTAGTGCGTGCACTCGATTTGGTCCACATTCCAAAATGGCCGCCTTCCCATTTATCGTACAACGTTGACGCCAGAGGGTTTTCTGTGCGTCTTGGTGAATTGGACAAGTGTACCAAATTTCATGATCCTACGTGAAACTAAGGCCAATGCGGAGGGTAGTTTGAAATTTTCTAGGTGGCGCTCTTGAGCCGTTTCTGTTGCAATTTTGGCCACGCCCCCAAAATATGTAATTTGTCACCAGTCCTGACGAGTCTGCCAAATTTGGTGAGTTTTGGGATATGATAAAGCCCCCAAAATGCCAAACGTATTGTGACGGCGTTACGTCTGATTCGCCACATCGCCACGCCCACATGCTCCACCCAAAACGGTCAGTGTTGGAAAGCTTGTTACAGCAACATGTCTTCGGTCATTGGACGGACCGTCACGCTGATTAGGTAACAGGTGTCTGATCGGGACATTCAATGTAAAACTGTACACTTCCTGTTGTGAGGGGGCGTGGCTTAATTATTGTCATGATTTGACCATTCAGTATTGCAGGGGACCGGATGTGGGTCAATCACTGAAGGTTTGATGTATTAGACTGTTTTCGTGTAGGTGCTATTAGTGTTTCGTTTGTGACGGCGTGACGGCTGATTCGCCACATCGCCACGCCCACATGCTCCACCCAAAACGGTCAGTGTTGGAAAGCTTGTTACAGCAACATGTCTTCGGTCACTGGACAGACCGTCCCGCTGATTAGGTAACAGGTGTCCGATCGGGACGTTCAATGTATAACTGTACACTTCCTGTTGTGAGGGGGCGTGGCTTAATTAATGTCATGATTTGACCATTCAGTATTGCAGGGCAGTGGTTGTGGGTCAATCACTGAAGGTTTGATGTATTAGATGGTTTTCGTGTAGGTGCTATTAGTGTTTCGTTTTTCATGGCGAGATGCCTAACTTTGAGGCCAGGCCACGCCCCTTCAGCATATATGAAAACGCGAGGTTTTGATCATTTTTTACTCCCCCATGTCTAAGTGATGAGTCTGCCAAATTTGGTGAGATTTAGGATATGATAAAGCCCCCAACAGGCACTTTCATTTTAGCTCCATTCATTTTCAATGGGAAAAAATACTTCCTGTTGTGAGGGGGCGTGGCTTAATTAATGTCATGATTTGACCATTCAGTATTGCAGGGGACCAGATGTGGGTCAATCACTGAAGGTTTGATGTATTAGACTGTTTTCGTGTAGGTGCTATTAGTGTTTCGTTTGTGACGGCGTGACGGCTGATTCGCCACATTGCCACGCCCACATGCTCCACCCAAAACGGTCAGTGTTGGAAAGCTTGTTACAGCAACATGTCTTCGGTCACTGGACAGACCGTCCCGCTGATTAGGTAACAGGTGTCCGATCGGGACGTTCAATGTATAACTGTACACTTCCTGTTGTGAGGGGGCGTGGCTTAATTAATGTCATGATTTGACCATTCAGTATTGTAGGGGACCGGTTGTGGGTCAATCACTGAAGATTTGATGTATTAGACCGTTTTCGTGTAGGTGCTATTAGTGTTTCGTTTTCCATGGCGAGATACCTAACTTTGAGGCCAGGCCACGCCCCTTCAGCATATATGAAAACGTGAGATTTTGTTCATTTTTTACTCCCCCATGTCTGAGTGATGAGTCTGCCAAATTTGGTGAGATTTAGGATATGATAAAGCCCCCAAACGGCCATTTCATTTTAGCTCCATTCATTTTCAATGGGAAAAAAATGGCCGAAAAGGCTAAATAATTCAAAAAGCTAAAGTTGCAGCATTACCAAAAGTCATAGCCGGATTGTCCTGAGCGAGCTGGACATTTTGATATATGAATTGTTGAAATGGCACCAAAACTGTGCGAGTAGTTACATGCCAAAAAACGTACGGAATGAAGATAGTAACTATAACTAGAAAAACCGCATTTCCTACGAAAATGCACGTGTGAATGCCTTAGCGCCGCTCACAAGTGTACCAAATTTCATGATCCTACGTGAAACTAAGGCTAATGCGGAGGGTAGTTTGAAATATTCTAGGTGGCGCTCTTGAGCCGTTTCTTTTGCAATTTTGGCCACGCCCCCAAAATATGTAATTTTTCACCACCCCTGATGAGTCTGCCAAATTTGGTGAGTTTTGGGATATGATAAAGCCCCCAAAATGCCAAACGTATTGTGACGGCGTTACGTCTGATTCGCCACATCGCCACGCCCACATGCTCCACCCAAAACGGTCAGTGTTGGAAAGCTTGTTATAGCAACATGTCTTTGGTCACTGGACAAACCGTCACGCTGATTAGGTAACAGGTGTCCGATCGGGACGTTCAATGTACAACTGTACACTTCCTGTTGTGAGGGGGCGTGGCTTAATTATTGTCATGATTTGACCATTCAGTATTGCAGGGGACCGGATGTGGGTCAATCATTGAAGGTTTGATGTATTAGACTGTTTTCGTGTAGGTGCTATTAGTGTTTCGTTTGTGACGGCGTTACGTCTGATTCGCCACGTAGCCACGCCCACATGCTCCACCCAAAACGGTCAGTGTTGGAAAGCCTGTTACAGCAACATGTCTTTGGTCACTGGACAGACCGTCACGCTGATTAGGTAACAGGTGTCCGATCGGGACGTTCAATGTACAACTGTACACTTCCTGTTGTGAGGGGGCGTGGCTTAATTAATGTCATGATTTGACCATTCATTATTGTAGGGGACTGGTTGTGGGTCAATCACTGAAGGCTTGATGTATTAGACAGTTTTCGTGTAGGTGCTATTAGTGTTTCGTTTTTCATGGCGAGATGCCTAATTTTGAGGCCTGGCCACGCCCCTTCAGCATATATGAAAACGTAAGGTTTTGATAATTTTTTACTCCTCCATGTCTGAATGATGAGTCTGCCAAATTTGGTGAGGTTTAGGATATGATAAAGCTCCCAAAAGGCCATTTCATTTTAGCTCCATTCATTTTCAATGGGAAAAAAATGGCCGAAAAGGCTTAATATTTCAAAAAGCGAAAGTTGCAGCATTACCAAAACTCATAGCTGGATTGTCCTGAGCGAGCTGAACATTTTGATATATGATTTGTTGAATTGGCACAAAAACTGTAGGAGGAGTAGGACGCCAAAAAACGTACGGACGGAAGA
>JBBPBX010064510.1:0-20228 GCA_038048925.1 Garcialebias charrua | reverse complement strand
GTGATCTTTGTGGACACTGGAGACAAGCCATTTCCTTGTGATCTTTGTGGACAAAGATTTAGTCGGACGACACATTTAAACTCACACATGACAGTCCACACAGGAGACAAGCCGTTTCCTTGTGAACTTTGTGAACAAAGATTTAGTCTGATGGAAAGTTTAAACAGACATATGAGAGTCCACACAGGAGACAAGCCGTTTCCTTGTGAAGTTTGTGGACAAAGATTTAGTCAGAAGGCAAATTTAAATAGACACATGAGAGTCCACACAGGAGACAAGCCGTTTCCTTGTGAACTTTGTGGACAAAAATTTAGTCATCAGACACATTTAAACTCACACATGAGAGTCCACACTGGAGAAGAAACTTTCTACCAGAAAATATTAAAATAATTACTATAGGCCATGAGATGCAACTGGTGTTTTAATAACCAAATAAAATTAATTTTGATTTTGTAAAATATATTCTGTAACAATTTTTGAACAAGTTCCTAATCTATGATTTGCTCCTAATTTCTCAAGAATACTTTAAAAACAAACTAATTAAACCTTAGATCATAATTTGGACTATAGATGTTGGTTCTAAAATACTGGTTCAGTGGTTGTGCAATATGTGGAGAGAACCAACCAACCAATCAAATTGTTTTTTCAAACAGTCAGACCCCATGAAATGTTGTTCATGTAATTCCTGAGAGAATTGTTATTTAATCAGTTAGTTACTTGGTTAATTAACAGATTTCTCATGCAGATGAACTAATTGTGTTTTAATTAAGGATGGGGCTGATCCGGTATCAGTACAGTTGGTCCCCGACTTACAGCGATTCGACTTTACGAACGTATCTTATTAATAAAAATATTAAATTAAGTAAAAAAAAAAAAATGTGTTTAAATGTTCTTGATTTCATGTGTACAGCACTTTGTTGCAGCTGTGGTTGTTTTAAATGTCTTTATAAATAAAGTATTATTATTATTATTATTATTTTTAAGCCGATTTACGAAGTTTCCGGCAGTTTCTGACAGTTTCCGCCAATTTTCGGCAGTCAGTTTTCGGCAGTGCCCGCCAGTTTAGCCAGTTGGCTCCGGCCTCAACAGCTGGCTTCGGACGGACCGTGTCCGATCAGAGGTTGCTACGCTCGGATACATGAGCTGGGAGCTGAACGGTGGTTTTGCGGAGGGACGAATGGACGAAAGAAAACGACACTGTGGATCGTGTGAAGCAACAGACAGCGAGCTGGACTGGAGGAGCAACGAGATAACATGCTAACAAGCCTAGCTGTAGGATGGATGGGTGGATGCTAATGTCCCACCGGGGACACGGAGCCTACGGGTGGCGGAGCTCGCCTCGATGTCCGCCTGGCAGCCTCAGATGTTGGATGGACACCGAGCTAACATGCTAAAATTTGGAGAAACAGCTACGGCAGCCTTTTGGAGGGGCTAAGATGCTATTGCGCGCAGCTATTGGAGGGGCTAAGATGCTAACGCGCGCAGCTATTGGAGGGGCTAAGATGCTAACGTGCGCTGCCTTTTGGATGGACACCGCGGAGAAACGGCTCCCAGTAAGTTATTCACTCTTTTTCCCTTCATTATGTATGGAGTTAGCATGCTAACAGTCCTTCCTGTAAACAGTTTGGACCGCGTGAAGCAGCACGAAGCTGCAGAGCTCGGACGTGCAGCGAGCTAACATGCAAAAAGACGGAGACGGGCTTGACCAGTCAAAGTAAGAAATTAACTTTTTATTTTGTCTCCAAATGCACGTATTGTATGTGTTTTTGGATAATTATGTACGGTACTGTGTTAGGATAGGCGAAGTGCTTGGTAACTTGGTAACTGTTTTGTACTGTAGATGTACATGTATAAGTGGCGGCTCGTGTGTTTTCCGACTTACGGCGATTTTCGTGTTACGAACGGGCGTAGGAACGGAACTCGTTCGTAAGTCGGGTATCACCTGTATTGGCCTCGGCCTCCTATTCCAGCATAATTTACCTATCGGATTTTTCCGATACAATCTGCAGAGATTTCTGATCCATGATGAATGTCTATGTCTGCTGAAACATCTTCACATGTGATTCCCTGCCGGCTGCTCTGCAAGGCAGGGAATCAAACTATGGAATGGATTTTCTGAAGGAAATTAATTTCATAGTTTGAAGCCAGCTAAAATGTGAGTAAATACATGAGGACTGAGAGCAGCACTGTGGCTAACGGCTAACCAACTTTTCATCTCAACATGTCCGCTGTGTGGAAGTATTTTACACTAAACACCACAAGACAGCAACGTGCAATGTCTGCAGAGCCGCTGTACCAAGAGAAGAAAGCTCCGTTGTGACCTACAATACATCAAACTTAATAAACATCTGAAAAAGCACCACATTAAAGAGCACAAGGATTGTTTAACCAGGCACTGTTGTAAAGTTAGTTTTACTTTGGACGTTCGAGCTCCCTGGCTTCAGCGGTGTGTTCCTCTCGTTTAGTCCGAAGCAGGCTGTCTAATATCCGTCAGCTGCGCTCAGTCTGCCCGTCTCGGAGGAGGAGCAGACTGAGTGCAGCTGACTGAAATCAGACTTCCTGCTTCGCTGCTTGATTGAACATTTGCAGCCAAGATATGGTTTACATTTACCCTCCAGGACATATTTATCAGTACAACAGTAGACAATCATAAAAAAGCATATGAACAGGAAAAACAAAAGAAAATTATTTAAATTAAAAAATTTAAATTAAAAAAACGAAACAAAACAGCTACATTCTCAAGCGATGTAAAATACTAAAATCAGTGTAACATGTCTGTGTTGGTTTTTGCCATGAACTTAGCAGATGTTTGAAGCCATTAATCACTTTAATATCCACTTCTTTAATATCCATTTCAGCATATTGTTTTAATGCTATTAGTGCTTAGTGTATATTTAGTTTATGTTTTTCTTAGTTCATATCTTAGACCTTATTACCGGTACTGTTTTCTTTTACATTTTGTTGTGGGGTGTAACTGGGACCCTGTGTACATAATCTCATTTCACCCCATGTACCACATGTGGTGTGTATGACAGTAAAACTCTATGAATGACTGACTCTGACTTTAAAAAAAGACAAAGACACAGAACGTCCTCAGAGACACTGTGTCTCCTACCCACTTCTTTTGTGTGTGTTAATCTCCCAAGTCAGGATGAGTCTACATCCTGACCACCCCTGGTTCCATTCTGACTATGATAATTAAATCTCTCTGCTAATCAACTATCTTTTCTGAAAGAGGCACCTGTGCCCCTTTTCCAATGTTATGGTGTGGTTCAGTTCTGGGTTAGCTTGTGTGTGGTTGTGTTTCCATTTACAATTCTGTACCCGTTCTGTAGGCAGGGTCCAGAATCCAACTCTTCTTACCATCTGGTGGCGGTAGTGCTTCCTTAAAGGTATTGTGACAATATGCTAAAACATAGACATCTTTAGAAAGAGGAGCTACTCAGCTTTGATTTTTTGTACACAGATGCTTTGAATAATTAATATATTAAAGTATTTTTTAATAAAATAGTTCTCTGCAGTGCGTCGCAGTTTTTGGGTGGAGAACGGAGGGGTCAGACGCTGACGCATTTTTATGACGTAATGTTTTGAACGCATATTGTAAATAACAAATAGCAGTGAATATATAAACCGAGGAATTAAGCAATTTAAGTGAAGATTTGAGCAATTTGTCTTCAGTTTGGGAAGCCGAAGTTAGTTTGAGTGATGAACAAGAAACAGCTGGTTCTAATTTTAGTTATGCACCCGTATTTATTTGAGTCTTACCGTTCATTGAGCGAGGGGGACTCCGACATTTCGGATGAGCAAAGTTCCGAGGGTGAAGGGCTGGAACCCGATCGTAGTCGTCTACAGAGCTGGTGATGTTAGAACACCCAAATGCGACACAACGTACCGTCATTTTTCAAGTTATACAAAAGAAAATAGGCGATCTTGAAGACAATGACACTGCATGCTAATAATAGCAGCAGCAGACAGAAACTTCATGTCTCTACGTCACGACGTCGCATGTGTAAGTACCCGGATGTCCCGTGACGAAACACGGCGCCAATTTTAAAAATCAACTTTTCATTGATTTATCATTTTGCTTGTAAAAACGAACATAGTTGAACGATACAACATATATATATGTTGTGCCACTTTATGCATAGTTCCAAAATCATGTCACACACACTTTAAGCTATTTACTAACCACCACTAGAAGAAGAACACCCTAAAGGCTTTTCCACAGGATTTTGTGGAAGAGATGTCATGCTCTAATGGAGTACCTCATGAGATGTAACTTTTAAACCTGATTAATAATCCTACCTTATTGCCCTCTCTGCCTGCTTTAAACCCATGTATTTTCCATTTTAGTATAGATTTTTACAATAAAGATGTATTAAAAAATCTTCACTTTTATTATTTAGATATGCACAAGGTTCATGTTAAAATTGCAAAATGTCACACTGATCTTTGAAACTGCTTTTACAATAAGCTATAGACTTGAAAACAATTTGTTTAAATTGTGTCCTTAAATGTTAAAGCTGCTATCTGCAGTTTCTGTATGGTTGAAAACACTTGTAAAAATTTTGAACAGGGAAAGCATTCTGCTCCCTCCCCCTCAGAGCCATATATGGCTCTGTTCCCCGTGCTCTGGTGAACTTGAGATCAGCTCCGCCTCCTGCTGCATGCCATCTCACTGCCGCTGCATATTCTGTGTTTATATGTTAATAAAACTTTCTAAAAAATTAAATAAAAACCATGGAGCTCTGGTCCAGCACACAAGAAGACCAGAAAATCTGCAGGGACTCAGGCAGCCACGTTGAACCCTAGTTTAATTCTCTCGTGACAACCTCAGTCATTTCCTCATTCATTGCACTCAGCGGGGGGAGAGGAGGAGGGAGGAGGGAGCGATCACTTGACTTTTGGCACATCCTTCTCATTAAAGTTGTGGTGAGTTTAAAGGACAACACCCACCATGACAGTAACAATTCACCATATTGAACTATTACTGTAGTAGAATATTTCGTCTATTTTCATTTTTGCATTTGGGCCAGGCGAGGGTTAAAAAAAAAAAAAAAGAGTCCCGAATGAATCCGGAAACGCGGCCGAAAAGTGTCGAAGTGTGGAGTGACTTTTGTCACGTCTCCACCCAGAAGGAAGGGATGAGTTTCCATGGAGGTTTATGAGAGTGAGAGTAAAACTGCATATTTCCTGGTGCATTTTTGTGTACAGCTGGACCAGTGCTCTGTTTTTATTTTTTATTTATTTTATAGACCTTTTTAATAAGATATAACACCGCTGCGACTGTTGCTGGCTGCTCTCCTCTCCTCTGCCCAGAGAGGAGCGAGCCGCGCGGCTTCTCCCGTCTTCTCCCTGGCTCCCCGTTCCGCTGCGTCAGCTTTGAAGTTCGTGCCGGGGCTCGGTTCTGTCCCAGCCTTGTTGCTGGAGCACGGGGAAGCACGGAGAGCACGGCACGGGGAGCCCGCGCGCTCAGAGCTCCGCGCCGCGGCTGCCTTTCTACTCCCGACCTGTCTGGTCAGGGGAGAGAATAAAAAGCCGATGCGGAAATGAATGAATTTGTCGCGATCAAGCGAATTAAACTAGTATGTCTACGTGGATGCTGCTCAGAATATGACAGACATCAGTGAGCAACCGCTTCTCTTTTTTTTTCCTCTCTAGAGCAGCGGTCATGGAAGTTGATGAAGGCTTATTAAAACTCCGCCTGTAACTCCAAGGCGGAATCTTTAGTGATGTGAATGCCCATATTTGGAGAGGGGCAGATCTTCCCGGAGCTTCTGCTAAAATCTGCTATAAATCATGAAATAACACATTTTGCATTATTTCTCTACAATATAAATAAACGCTCCTGTATTATTTTTAAATAAACTAATAAATATTAATGGCGATGCAATTTGAAAACATGGTGGGTCATGGACTTTAACTAAATACAACCAGTTTGCTGTAGCCAAGATGGTTTCTGGGGGCTTGTCCCTCGTCGACTCCTCCCAGGCAGGTTGGTCCACTTAAGTTGTTTACTTGGTGGGGTAGCTTCAGTTTGCTTTGGACTGCTCTGACTGACGAAGCCCTCTGGAGTGAGGGTGAAACGTTTCTACTAAAAAGAAACTGTCCAGATGAACTGATTGAGAATGAGCAGATTCAACACTTTTCTTTCTGCTCTGCTTGAAGATGCACCACAAGCTGCTCATCTTTCATGACATCATCTAGTTTGTGTTGATTAAACACTAATCCTTCTTAAACTACATCAGATGGGTCTAAATTCAGTGAAATATTTACAAGTTGCCATGGGAACACATAAACTGGAGCAGCTCAGTTCGAGCTCTTATTTTGAAGAGCAGCAGCTAACGGAAGTGACGTTGCACCAGAAGTTGCCAGTGACGTGCGGTCAGGGGCGGCAAGTGAGGCCACGCCTCCCCTGTCATCATGGAAAGAAAAAAAAAATTAATTGAAAAAATAAATGTAATTATTGTCTTTATCCTTTGATTTGTACTATAAACTTATTTTACTAAAAACTAAACCAGTTTTAAGTTGATTTTTATTCAAAATCGCCGATTTTTCTTATTTAGCGTTCAAATACTGAGATGAGACGTGCAGACCTGCGCAGAGAGGCACCGGCTGCTTCACTTCAGATTGCGCAATCACTCGGCTGACGTGCTGCAGCTGAGTGTGAGCGATTTGGGAAGGCAGGAAAATTCCTGCCTCTTTTATGTCGCTATTAAAATGTCCAAATACTTTTGCTATATAAACTACATTTCTATAGTTTAGCTGGTGAATATAATGTCTCGTGTTTTTGTCTAAAACTGTATGTGTGCGCTGAGCGATCTCATAAAACGGCTGTGAAGGTGTCCAGTTACATCCACACACACACACACACACACACACACACACACACACACACACACACACACACACACACACGCGGCGAGCCTCTGGAGGCGGGGCTACTGAGCTCAGGGTTCTGTTTCAGCCTCGCGCTGCAGGAGGAAAAGTGACAGCGCAAACAGAGCAAAAAGAGTAACTTTTCACAATCTACAAATATCTAGAACATTAAACACTTAACTAAAAGTTTTAGTATTTTGTTAACAATTTAGTTTTGATCATTTTTAAACATCAGCACAGAGTTTACATTTTTAACATGATTTCCCAAAACATTCCACAATTCAACTCCCTGTATTGAAATAAACCGTCCCTTCAAACTAGTTCTACACCTTGGCTTTGCAAAAATGTCAGTTCCCTTTAGACTGTAGCAGCTTTCTCTCTTAACAAAATACATTTGAACATTTGAGGGTTCTATTACTAACAAAATATTATAGTCCACCAAATCATTAAACTTCAGTACTTTGAGTTGTTTAAATAATATATTATATGACATTAAGGCTTTCTTGTAATAATTCTCACAGCTCTTTTCTGTAAAATAAAAATAGATTTTGTTATAGTTTAATTTAATTTATAAGTAAAAGTAAGACTAAAATAATTTTTTCTCCAAATTAAATGTGCTTTTTTGTGTGCTACAGTTTGTATGTGTAAAGATTGCTGATATGAGATTTTAAACACAACCCGTTAACTGCTGTCAATCAAATGGCGAATAAACTACTCTGCAGGGTTCATGTATAATAAAAGAAGAAAATAACGCTATCCAAAGTAGCCAAAGTGCTGAAGAAGCTATGGCAGACAGAAGCCAAAATGTGGAGAACATTTTTTGTCTGTTTTCTATTATACATATGGAAAAAAAACTGCACAGTGCCTCAACAGCCATGAACCTCACCGCACGTCACTGGAAGTTGTTCAGTTGTGACGTCAGTGTTTGTTGTTCTGCTCCGTAGCTACGAGCTGAAGGCCTTTTCTCTCGACTGCTGCTCAAATAATGAGTTGAAGTGAACGTTAAATTGAGCTGTAACATCTGTAAATGTTGCTGACCGGAAGTGAACAGATGTGGAGACAGCGGCTCAAACAGCTGGAAGCAGAGGAAGAAGAAAAGTCTGAGGATTTTGGAAGTAGAGCTGCAGCTCAGGAACAAACGGAGCAAGACACATGTTAGATGCTGTTTTCAGTCCCAACCATCAACTGCATCTTTTAGGTTTGTGTCTTTATTCTTTCTCTCCAGTGACTTTGTTACAAGTTAGTAGCAGTTTTCTGGAAGATAAAGGAGTTACTTCTTACTCTCTGTGCTGATCCAAAACTAACAAAGAGTGAACGACTCAAGTGAACCGAGTTACTTTAGTGATTCATTAGACTGACTCAGATCCATAAAGTGAACCGAGTTACTTTAGTGATTCATTAGACTGACTCAGATCCATAAAGTGAACCGAGTTACTTTAGTGATTCATTAGACTGACTCAGATCCATAAAGTGAACCGAGTTACTTTAGTGATTCATTAGACTGACTCAGATCCATAAAGTGAACCGAGTTACTTTAGTGATTCATTAGACTGACCCAGATCCATAAAGTGAACCGAGTTACTTTAGTGATTCATTAGACTGACCCAGATCCATAAAGTGAACCGGGTTACTTTAGTGATTCATTAGACTGACCCAGATCCATAAAGTGAACCGGGTTACTTTATGCCCCTTTTCCACTCGCTCGGCGCAGAGCGGATCAGTCTGGTCTGGTCTGGTTCGATTCGGATCGGCTCACATTCTCGAAGTCGACGTGATGTCACGCATCACGTGATTTCAACATCAGGTTTCGTTGTGGGGGTAAACTGCGGTTCAGACCATTGGAATTCGTTTTGTTCAGAGGCTCTGGTTTTGTTTGCTAGTAAAGTCGAATCGAATATTTTTGTGTAGCACACATCTTTGGAAGGATGTCTTATGAATACGAAGACAGTTTACTACCAGATGCGCGACAGCGGGACAGTATGAAACTGAAACTGTCTGGACTCCAAAAATGTCCGTATAAACTACCGGTTGATATGTGGGTAAATAATAATAATATATACAGTATTTGTACCTCTTTATTTTATCTTTTTTAATGTTCTGATTTATTTGCACAACGGGAGCTGCAAAATTATTTTATTGTTCATTATCTAACAGCAGTTAAGACTTATAAACACACATGGTTAACTTGCAAACACTGTGGTTATGTGCAATAAGGTTATGTGCAATAATGGCCACCTGACTTTTTGATATGGCTGATACTGTTGTTTTTACTGTATTTTTTATCTATTTTTATTCAATTTTTACCTCTGTATTTTATCTTTCTTAATGTTCTGATGTATTTGCACAACGGGAGCTGCAAAATTATGTCGTTCATTGTCTGTGGACCGCACAATGAAAGACTGCAGTGTATTTTTCAGTGCAACAATAACAATAAAAATTGTTTTCTCTAATTGTTGGTTCTTTATCATCTTGTTTGTTAGCTGTTGTATACAAGCAAAAGTTAATTAAGTCTCACAGTGTTGCAGAACAAGTATGTTTGTCAAAGTCTGAAGCAAAGACGCACATTCAATACTGTTAATGACACCTATACTTTAAGCTTGTTTAAACTTCATGTCAGTGGTAGAACTAATATTTTTAAAAGCTTTTCATACTGAAACTGAATATGCAAAAATGTTCACATAAAAAAGGAAAACAGCACAACATAAATGATGGTTTCGTCCTATTTTTAATGTTTATTACTCATTGTATTAAAGTGGGGGGACGGGCTCTGACTGTTGTTTGTGCCTATGCACCAAACGGCAGCTCAGACTACCCACCCTTTTTGGAGTCCTTGGAGGGGGTATTGGAGAGTGCGCCTCCTGGGGACTCCCTTGTTCTACTGGGGGACTTCAACGCTCACGTGGGCAATGACAGTGAGACCTGGAGGGGTGTGGTTGGGAGGAACGGCCCCCCTGATCTGAACCAGAGTGGTGTTCTGTTATTGGACTTCTGTGCTCGTCATGGATTGTCCATAACGAACACCATGTTTAAGCATAAGGGTGTCCATATGTGCTCTTGGCACCAGGACACCCTAGGTCGCAGTTCGATGATCGACTTTGTTGTCGTCTCATCTGATCTGCGGCCGCATGTCTTGGACACTCGGGTGAGGAGAGGGGCGGAGCTGTCTACTGACCACTACCTGGTGGTGAGTTGGCTCCGATGGTGGGGGAGGATGCCGGTCAGACCTGGCAGACCCAAACGTATCGTGAGGGTCTGCTGGGAACGTCTGGCAGAGTCTCCCGTAAGACGGAGCTTTAACTCCCACCTCCGGGAGAGCTTTGAACACGTTCCGAGGGAGGCGGGGGACATGGAGTCCGAGTGGGCCGTGTTCCGCGCCTCTATTGTCGAGGCAGCTTATCGGAGCTGTGGCCGCAAGGTTGTTGGTGCCTGTCGTGGTGGCAACCCTCGAACCCGGTGGTGGACACCGGCAGTGAGGGATGCTGTCAGGCTGAAGAAGGAGTCCTATTGGGCCTTTTTGGCTTGTGGGACCCCGGAAGCAGCTGATAGGTACCGGCAGTCCAAGCGGCATGCGGCTCGGGTGGTTGCTGAGGCAAAAACTCGGGCGTGGGAGGAGTTCGGAGAGGCCATGGAGAATGACTTCCGTACGGCTTCGAGGCGATTCTGGTCCACCATCCGGCGTCTCAGGGGGGGAAAGAGGTACGAGACCAACACCATTTATGGTGGAGGTGGCGTGCTGCTGACCTCAACTCGGGATGTTGTGAGTCGGTGGGCGGAATACTTCGAAGACCTCCTCAATCCTACTGGCACGTCTTCCACTGAGGAAGCAGAGCCTGGGGACTTTGGGTCGGGTTCTCCGATCTCTGGTGCTGAGGTCGCCGAGGTGGTTAAAAAGCTCCGCGGTGGCAAGGCTCCGGGGGTGGATGAGATTCGCCCGGAGTTCCTTAGGGCTCTGGATGTTGTAGGGTTGTGTTGGCTTACGCGACTCTGCAATATCGCGTGGACATCGGGGGCAGTTCCCTTGGATTGGCAGACTGGGGTGGTGGTTCCCCTATTCAAAAAGGGGGACCGTAGGGTGTGTTCCAACTATAGGGGGATCACACTCTTAAGCCTCCCTGGTAAGGTCTATTCAGGGGTTCTGGAGAGGAGGGTCCGTCGGATAGTCGAACCTCGGATTCAGGAGGAGCAGTGTGGTTTTCGTCCTGGTCGTGGAACACTGGACCAGCTCTACACCCTCAGCAGGGTCCTGGAGGGTGCGTGGGAGTTTGCCCAACCAGTTTACATGTGCTTTGTGGACTTGGAGAAGGCATTCGACCGCGTCCCTCGGGGGGTTCTGTGGGGGGTACTCCGGGAGTATGGGGTACCAGGCCCTTTGATAAGGGCTGTTAGGTCCCTGTACGACCGGTGTCAGAGCTTGGTCCGCATTGCCGGCAGTAAGTCAGGCTCGTTTCCGGTGAGAGTTGGACTCCGCCAAGGTTGCCCTTTGTCACCGATTCTGTTCATAACTTTTATGGACAGAATTTCTAGGCGCAGCCAAGGTGTTGAGAGGATCCGTTTTGGTGACCTTAGAATCGCTTCTCTGTTTTTTGCAGATGATGTGGTCCTACTGGCTTCATCAGTTCGTGATTTACAACTTTCACTGGAGCGGTTTGCAGCCGAGTGTGATGCGGCCGGGATGAGGATCAGTTCCTCCAAATCCGAGGCCATGGTCTTGAGCCGGAAAAGGGTAGCATGCCCTCTCCGGGTCGGGGAGGAGGTCCTGCCCCAAGTGGAGGAGTTTAAGTATCTCGGGATCTTGTTCACGAATGAGGGAAAACTGGAGCGTGAGATCGATAGGCGGATAGGTGCAGCGTCCGCAGTGAAGCGGGCGCTGTACCGGTCTGTCGTGGTGAAGAGAGAGCTGAGTCAAAAGGCAAAGCTCTCAATTTACCGATCGATCTACGTTCCCACCCTCATCTATGGTCATGAGCTTTGGGTTATGACCGAAAGAACAAGATCTCGGATACAAGCGGCTGAAATGAGTTTTCTCCGCAGGGTGGCTGGACTCTCCCTTAGAGATAGGGTGAGAAGCTCAGTCATCCGGGAGGGACTCGGAGTAGAGCCGCTGCTTCTCCACATCGAGAGGAGCCAGTTGAGGTGGCTCGGGCATCTGGTTAGGATGCCTCCTGGACGCCTCCCTGGTGAGGTGTTCCGGGCATGTCCCACCGGGAGGAGACCCAGAGGAAGACCCAGGACGCGCTGGAGGGACTATGTTTCTCGGCTGGCCTGGGAACGCCTTGGGATTCCCCCGGAGGAGCTGCTCCAAGTGGCTGGGGAGAGGGAAGTCTGGGCCTCCCTACTTAGGCTGCTACCCCCGCGACCCGACCCCGGATAAGCGGAAGAAGATGGATGGATGGATGGATGGATGTATTAAAGACAGACAATTTTTTTTCATAATTTGTATCCTATCTAAGCATTTCAGTTTTAAAACAGCTCTTTCACATGCCACCGAAAATACAAATCAAATCAAAGGATTACAGAAAAATAAAAAATATTATGACACTATTTTCAGAAAGTATTACTTTCTACAATAATTATCAAATAAACAAACTAAAATTTGAACTTTACAAATGAAACACTATCATACCATATATACAACTGTAGGCTCAATTGGTCAATATTTTTAAAACAAAGCCAACAGGTTAACTGCATGCAGCAGTACTATTGTCTAAAAACAATCCCCTGTCCCAGGTTTGTCAGTGATGCACAAACAGTCAGAATTTTGTCACAGCTTGACAGTGGGCAATCCATACTTTCGTCTTTGCAACTCTGTATGCAGCGAACAGGTAAAGAACCTTTCAGGATACCAAAACGGTTCTTCATCAGTCCAATCACTCGCTCCACATGTATCCTGACAGGAACCTTCAGAAGAGCAGGAACCTTCAGAGGAGCAGGAACCTTCAGAGGAGCAGGAACCTTCAGAGGAGCAGGAACCTTCAGAGGAGCAGGAACCTGAGGAGGAGCAGGAACCTTCAGAGGAGCAGGAACCTTCAGAGGAGCAGGAACCTGAAGAGGAGCAGGAACCTTCAGAGGAGCAGGAACCTGAGGAGGAGCAGGAACCTGAGGAGGAGCAGGAACCTTCAGAGGAGCAGGAACCTGAGGAGGAGCAGGAACCTGAGGAGGAGCAGGAACCTGAGGAGGAGCAGGAACCTGAGGAGGAGCAGGAACCTGAGGAGGAGCAGGAACCTGAGGAGGAGCAGGAACCTGAGGAGGAGCAGGAACCTGAGGAGGAGCAGGAACCTTCAGTGGAGCAGGACAGATGAAATTTTTCGTGAAACTTCAACTTCTTTTGCAGACAGTTGTGTTTTGCCCCTAGTAAATGCTGGTGTCAGGAGCTCTGCGCTGCACAGTGTGGCAAAGTCAATCAATGAATTGTTGACATGCGTGTCATCTTCCGACGGCTGTTGTGAAGCCAAATGATGTGTTGGGGATGCTGTGGATCTCTCTGGCATGGAAAGCTTTCTTCGTGCTTTGGGCGTTACTGCTATTGGAAAAAGAGGAGAAATATTTTAATCATGTTAGCAGTAACACACAGTACTTTAATATTTCTGACACACACATGAACACAATATTAGAACTTTCTTTGTTTTAGGTTTCAGGTTTTCCTCACTGTTTAGGTTATCTGTTATGAAGATATATATATTAAGTTACGTATTCCCTTAGTAAATTAAATCATTACATACCTGGTTTCTTGGCCCTCCGAGCAGCTCTTTCATATCGTGCAACCTTTAGGGAAGGTTTGTTAGCTGCAACTTCAACTGACTCTGGGCGCTGAGGGAAGATGGATGGAACATAGTCTGGATGGGACTGGACATTTACTTTCCGTCCTAAAGATAACAAAGACTAGAATTACAACAGTCTCAGAAAAGGTGTATTTTTACGTATTTGACTCAACACTGGCCAGGCAAGTGCATGGCCTACTGATGTTTAATCAATTACAGTGCTAACAACTGTTATAAATTACCTCTATTTTCTTTTTTATGTTTCTAAAAGCAATACTAATACGTACCGGTAATAAAATGTGCCGAACACACATATGTGTGCTTGCTTCGTGGTGATCAAAGCTTTGCAGGATTTACAGATCCATCTGGTTTTTGGATGCCTCTGTTGACTGCAGCTTTCAATTTCTCCCTTCTCGCTCCTGATGTAGGAAAAATGAAGTAGTTTCTATCGGGATGTTTTTTTATGTGCGAAATGCAGTCCTTAACGCAGCAACTTTTCACCATTTTACCAATTTCACCCGCCGAAGCACTCGTTTGTATTCCCCCAAACACGACTTCCGCAACACAGTCACGTGACAAAGTACAGTACCCGGCTGTTCGACTTCGAGAATAGCCCACATTTGTTTTTAATTTTATGTTTTGAATCCTTACAGACCACAGGGTGAATACGACATCAGAAATTTTACATTTGAAGTAATAAAAAATAAGTGTGTTATGGGTAAACCACACCACGTCTAACAAATCAATTTATTATTTACCATTTAGATACTCTTTTTTTCTTTCTTTCAGGTGCACGTGCAGACCCTGTTTTATTGACAGCTGATGACAACAGAGGTGTGTTGCCTGATGGAGGGGCTTTAGACACTTGAACTGAGAGGCAGAAGCCAAGAGGTAGCTACATTTTAATTAAAACAGAAACTGGAGATCACATTATTTTTCAATGCTGAAAACTGAGTTTGACTTGAACGTTTGTGTTTTATTTTAAAATAAAGACGGAATACACTTTTAAATGTAAGTTATGTTAAAATGTGGGATAAAAAAAATTAAAAGCCTAAAGCGGTTATGATTTATGACATAAATGATTAAAGCGGATGTTAGTCTTTTGTCATTTGCGTAGATATTTTTTGTATCTTTTGTCAGCTCGTACAGCGGGTCCCGTCGTATTATCGCCGCTAAGCTAATTTTTTTCTTCTGTTTTTTAGGGAGCAAGGAGAAGGCCGAGGCTTTTATTAAGCTTAGGAATCAAAACAGCCACCTTTTTACGGGGGCTAAAAATTCTGCAGCTGTGGCATGGAGGTACAAGATTCATCTTATGCTTCTGAGTCAGTTTCATTAACCCTCAAACTGTACATAACCTGCAATCTCTAGTGTTGTGCTGTGAAAACTGTTTTTTCAATGTGGGTTTAAAACATTATTTTCCATGTTTCATTAATTTTATGTTGATGTTATTAGGGTAATTTTTATTTTATTAGGGTAATTTTGGAGAAGATGGGCCTGCAGGATAAAGTAACTCCTCTGCAAGCTAAAAAGAAATGGGACAACTTAAAGAAATACAAAGTATGTACATGTATTGAATGAATTATATTATTTATTTATACAGGCTAGCCTCGTTGAGCCACGGGGACTCATTTACAAGAGGGACCTGTCTCACTCACACCCAGGGTCAATTTAGAGTTACCAATCAGCCTAACGTGCATGTTTTTGGTCTGTGGGAGGAAACCGGAGTACCCGGAGGAAACCCACGCATGCACGGGGAGAACATGCAAACTCCACCCAGAAAGGCCCCCGGACCGGGATTTGAACCGGCAACCTTCTTGCTGAGAGGCAGCAGCTCTACCAGTTGTGCCACCGTGCTGCCCCGGTAAATAAAATAAAATAAATACCGGTAAATAAATTATTTTTATGAGTTTGAAAAATGTGTTTTTCTTTGTTTTGTTTTAATTTTGAAAAAAATAAATTGATTACAAAAACTAGTTGTTTATAATTCATTTTATTAACAGTAAGTTAATTCAAAACAACAAAAGGTTCTGTGGCTGCCAGCTCTGCAAACCCACGGGACACCTGCAGGTCCTCTGGGTTTTTAGGCAGGTGGATGACACCATGATGGACAGCAGAACGAGGCGTCCCAAGCTCTCCTGACTGAGACCACCTGCAAGATGCACCTGCCAGCCAGAAAACAGTTGTCGCCCCCAACCATGTCATGAATCCAGGTCCAGGAGATGAAGCAACACCTCCAGAGACTCCCTGCATCATCACAAGTCCAGTCTAGGATCTTCTTGGTTAAAGTAACGGTCCAGGACTGGGATATTCAGATTAATCCTCCAGTACAAGTATCTGGTCTGGTTCAGGACATGTAGACAAAAACATTATTAGTTTAAGATTTAATTTTTTACAAGATATTAAAGTATTATAATAATGAGGCTTAAGGTAAATATACTGATGCTCAATGAAAACACTTGAGTGCTATTTTATTAACAAAATAGATGAAAATACCCTGTTTTTAACATTTTTACAACCCCTTTATGTACTAATGGATTTTATACAATAAAATATTGGAAAATGTTATGCTGTATTCTAAATTTCAAATAAGTTATTATTTAAAATTTTAAATAAGTTATAAATATTATACTAGTATATTGTTTTATTAAATTATTAGTAAATAAGATAGATTTTTGATTTATTTATTTATTATGCACAAGTTAACAAAGTTAATACTGACAATGAAATTATCCATGAAACTACCGTTTATAGCCAAAAAAATAGTACGTTGGATATGTCTGTCAGCAGAAGATATAAAACATGCTGCCAGCAGCGATAAAGTTCTGTATTTCCTCTAGAATAAAAAAAAAAGCAGTAAAAACAACATTTCGAGCTCCTTTCTTCCTCAGGCAGAGCGCTGTCACGGTTGCTAGGCAGTGTGGTTGGATTGGGAATGTGCATTTCACATTCAGGTCTTCCATTTCCGGTTCCGCCTTAAAGGTCCCGTTCAGTAACAACAAAATAAAAGCTTGTCTTTGGTTTTAGCAAAAAACAAAACGTACCCATTTTTTTAATTTTGCAATTGCCGTTTTTCTAATTTCGTTTTAAAAACGGAAAAACAAAAAAACATCCGTTTTTCGATTTTTATTATTTGTTTTTGAAACAAAAAACCATCCGTTTTTCGATTTTCAATTTTGTTTTGAAAACCAAAATCCAATGACCAAAAGATACACGGACGTTTTCTGCATTGATTATCGAACTTTTTGAGAGAGGAAACCACACTCTGAAATCAGTAATGTTTTGCGTCGCCATGGAGCTCCACATTACTCGGTAATGAGTGTCAGAAGGTTTTGTATGGAGTACAACATGCGAAGACACAACAACGAGTTGGACGCCGATTTGGAACGTGCTGTACTTTCTTCAGTTTTCCAAGTATGTATCAAAGTTTATGGACAATATACTGCGATAAAATGAGCGAAACTTGTAAATACAAGCTAGCTGACGTTAGCTTTCTCTAGGCATTGTGTAAACATGGTGCGTTACAGTAATGGACCAGCAGGGGTCCTCTTGCAGGCCAAAAAATATATAAAATAATGAGAGAGGCATAATTATTAACAATGTACATTTATCTCGTACCTATTACCTTCACGTACCTATAATACATCCAGAATAAATATGTCATAGTTTTAATTTAGATTTTGGGGTAAACAGCAATTCAAAGTACTTCAAAATGCTAATTTCAGTTTGCTTATCTATAACTTCTATTGAAAATGTTGATTGATTAAACAAAAGTGTGTGTGTATATATGCTTACACACACACACACACACACACACACACACACACACACACACACACACACACACACACACACACACACACACATATATATATATATATATATATATCGTAAACACCTTTTCAGGAAAAAATAGTAACAGCCATCAAACAAATAAATATTAACTTCTTCTTTGTAACACTGAACATGAAATGTGAATTTTGAATAGAGGTCATAAGCAAACTGAAATAAGCATTTTGAGGTACTTTGCTCTTTTATACAAAATCTAAAACTGACATATTTATTCTTGATATATTTAGGTATGTGAAAGTAATAAATATGGCATAATTGTATATTGTTTATAAATACTGTATGCATCTCATTTTCTCTCATTGTTTTTTGACTGCAGGGGCACTTTCTGTTTCTCTTATTGTAATGCACCATGTATGAGCCACACAAATCTTTAAGAGAGAACTAATGTTGACTGGTTTGACCGCAGTACATCAGATAACATTTTACATTTGTGTGTGTGTTAGACAGGACCATCCTACGGACGGAAATTTATGACGGGATACTTGTCATCTATTGGGATACATGCTGGAGAAACCAGAGTCGGTAGGGTCTTAAGAGAGGTGCACCAGCCTTACCATCAGTTGTGACAACATGTGAGTGAATCTGGCAATTATATATTAAACAGTGTAACAACTCAAACACTGCTTTTTATAATAGATTTTTAAAAATATGTATCCACTTCACAGGAACAAACACACCCACACCCCACTGAACATAAGAGGATCTGCAGTGGAAGTGGTCTCCAGCTACAAGTACTTGGGTGTACACTTGAATGATAACCTCAGCTGGAGCAACAACACCACCAGCCTGATCAAGAAAGGTCATCAGAGACTCTACTTCCTCAGACGGCTGAGACGAGCTGGTCTGAGAAGCTCAGTCCTCACCTCCTTCTACAGGTGTGCAGTGGAGAGCATCCTGTGCTCCAGCATCAACGTGTGGCATGGAGGCTGCACAGCTGCAGAAAGAAAAGCTCTGCAGAGAGTGGTGAAGGCTGCACAGAAGATGTTGGAGTCAGTCTCCCCACCATCACAGACATCTACACCTCCAGATGCAGGAAGAGAGCCACCTGCATCATGAAGGACCCCACTCACCCAGCACACACACTTTTTGCCCCACTCCCCTTAGGAAGGAGGTTGAGGAGCATTAAGTGTAGAACCACTAGACTGAGGAACAGCTTCTACCCTGAGGCTGTTAGACTCATGAATAAATAACCAGAATAATCACTGTGAAATATCACATCATGTTGCTGCTGATCTGTTTCATGTTGCTGCTGATCTGTTTCATGTTGCTATGTTCATTGTGCACATCTGCTCACACAGCTGCTGTGTGGAGTAATGGTTTTCTATTATATTAGTGCTGCGTGTATTTTTTATTTAGTGTATTTTTAGTTGATGTTTTTCTTAGTTCATATCTTAGATGTTATTACTGTTCTTCTTTACATTTTATTGTTGGATGTAACTGGGACCCTGTGTACATAATCTCGTTTCATCACATGTACCACATGTGATGCAAATGACAATAAAATTCTCTGACTTTGTTATTTCTAAAATCATTTTTTCTCTCAAATAATGGAAAAAACAGACATTAACTAACAAAAATAGCAGCTAGAAATAATTTTTCTCCAGTCATTTTTAATTTGAACGAGATTTAGCCTACCAGAAAGCTACACTTATCTTTGCAGGAAGTTATTAAAATTTGTATTTGGCAGGTTACATGACCAAATCTAGATTCTGTCAGCGATTTAAAAAAAAACTGTAGGTTATAACACCCCACACAAGACCAGGTTTATTTTGTTAGTGGAGGGTTTATATTTATTTATTTATCACCAGGAGTATTAAAATGAGTTATAACCGTGACAAGATGTGTGTGGACTCGTTTCACAGAGATCTTTCAGATGCGCCTTGAAGACGGTCGGATCCACCTCGGGTTGCAGTGCGCGCTCCCGACACAGGGTGTCAGTGCGCGCGCCGACACAGGGGGAACAGATTCTCAGCTGAGTGAAGTTGACACCCCACCCACGTCAAAAATTAAAGCAAACAGTCTGAATGGTTAGTGCTCCGTTAGTGCTGGTTTGTGCCGTTAAAATTTTCGTTTGTGCTGCTTTGGTTTCAGAGATATTAAATATTATACTAACAAACTAGCCAACTCCGGTGCGTTTTGGAGGTGTATGGGGTGATGGTGACCTTTAGATGACCTAAAAAAATAATATTTAATATCTCCGAAACCAAAGCAGCACAAACGAAAATTTTAACGGCACAAACCAGCACTAACGGAGCACTAACCATTCAGACTGTTTGCTTTAATTTTTGACGTGGGTGGGGTGTCAACTTCACTCAGCTAGATTCTCAGCTGCGTCAAGCTGACACCCCACACACGTCAAAAATTAAAGCAAATAGTATGAATGGTTAGTGCTCTTAGTGCTGGTTTGACGTGGGTGGAGTGTCAGCTTCACGCAGCTCAGATTCTCACGGGGGAACAGAAATTCGCACAGCACCGGGAGTTTATTTCCGGTTCCGCCATAAACTCCCGTGTTCAATTAACAAAATAAAAGCTCGTCTTTGGTTTAATCAAAAACCAAAACGTTCCCCTTTTTTTATTTTTAGCAATTCCGTTTTTCTAATTTCGTTTTAAAAACGGAAAAACAAAAAAACATCCGTTTTTCGATTTTCATTATTTGTTTTTGAAACGAAAAAACAAAAAACCATCCGATTTTCGATTTTGTTTTGAAAACCAAAATCCAATGACCAAAAGATACACGGACCC